>BKCH01001436.1:0-40987 GCA_008635985.1 Ficus erecta | reverse complement strand
TCTAGTATCACAATGAAATAATAATCAGAAGGTAAGTTTGACGATTTAGAACTACACAATTATGTAAGTTTTGTTTTGAAATTCTATATAATTTAAAATATATATATATTTTTCATTTGGATTTGTAATGGACTTTGAAAGTTTGAATTATAAAGTTATAATACTGTGGATAGTAAAACTGATATTAATTTTTGAATCAAAAAAATTGGATTGCATTTGAATCCAACCCATGCACCAAACATGTTATAAGATTATCACCGTCATGTTCATCCTACTTCAAAATTAGTAAAGTGGTGATTCAAGTGACGAACATCAATATGTGATGTAAATTTGATATGTCCTGAATGAAGGGAAAACCGTAGTTGAAAATAAAAGAGGTAAAACACCTTTTGGAAAATAAATGAGAGAGCTGAATATGTCTATATTATATATATTTTTTGGTAAATAATATGTCTATAATATTGATGTTTAAAAAACAAAAAACTTGGGTTTAATATTCAACTTTTTCAAGTAATATTTGATCTCTGGCCAATTAGTTGAAAAACAAAGTTCTCATCAGAGTACCACTCTTTATATTGATAATGGTTTATGTAAATAGTCCCTCCACAACCAGTCAGGGATATTTTTAAGGGGGCAAGAATTTTATTTAACAAAAACTTTGAACTAAAATTAAAAACAATCTTTTACATTCATTTATCTATTTGCATCTTTGATTTTTCGTTAACTAAAATAAGCTTATAATAGATTTTGTTTGAAATAAAAAAAATTTTCATTTCATTTCAATTGTAAATCCACTTTTCAAAATTCACATTACACTTATTTTTCCTTCCCTCAAACGCCCCTTAATTTTAGATTCTCATTTCAAAACGAATTTTTCATTTCAAGTCGCTGTGTAAAACAGGGGGCTAGAGTCCAACAAATTATTATGAATCAATGTAATGGCATAGTTGATTTTTTATTTTTTGAATATTTTAATTTTAAAATTTGAGTATTTAAATTATTAAAATTAGGATAAAGTTGCAATTTTAATTAAATTTTTTTTAAATTATCCTAATGTTGTAATTAGTAATTTTTATGGGGGCAAATAAGAAAGAAAAGAGATAAGCAGAAAAATGGCATTTTTTAAAGCATTTTTTTCAAAAATAATCCTAATTTATGTTAAATTAATAAACTAGTCATTTTCTTAAAGGGGGAGCTATTGACACTCCTTAATCTACTTCCTCGTATCTTTCTTAAATTATCTACCATTAAAATTTAAATGTCAATATATCACTTATTACACCCTTCTTATTATTTTAAAATAATCCTACAATTTAATTTAATTTTTGAATCCTTTTTGCATTCACCAACCAACAAATAACCCCCCCCCCCCCCCCCCCCCTCCCTCTTTTTAAAACAATTCTTTTTATCATTTGTTGTTTTTCTTATTTTTTGACTTCTGTTTTTTTTTTTTTTTTGGAAATAAGATTTAATGAAACTAATGAAGTTGTAATTTTATATATTTTTTTATGAAGTATTATTCTTATAAGCGCCATAGATATATATATATATATATATATGTGTGTATTTTTTTTTTTTGAAGTACTGTTTTTATAAACATCATAGAAATATACATAAATATGTATATACATATATAAAGTCGTAGATTATTGATCTTTACGAAAAAATAGTTTGTAAAGAATAGATATTATATATATATATATATAAGGATAGTTTAAAAAATAGGGGTTATTTAAAAGGATTGTTTAAAAAATAGTGATTATCTATTGATTAATGACTATAAAATGGATAAAGAGTAAAATTAAATTGTAGGGATTTTTGGAATAATAATAGGGATGTAACAAGTAATAATGAACATTTAAATTTTAATTTGTTGATAATTTAAGAAATGGGTGGGAAAAGTAAAAAGAAGAGTATCAATAGACTCCCACTTTTCTTAAATATGATTGATCGAAGATATATAATCAATCATTGATTGACTAATATTACTATGTATTTTTAGTCGATTATTGATTGACTCAATATTTTAATGACTACCGATCATATTATTAAAAATAGATCCTTTTTTTTTAATTAAGGATCCAAAAAACTATCAATTTATATAATTTCTCCGAAAGACGTGGAATTGTAAAAATTTTGAAGGGATCCTTGGGGTAGAGACCACTGGACCAACGGAAACTCCATCCATGATCCAGCTAAATTCTTTTTGTTATTTATTTACTGATTTTTTTTTCTTTTTTCTTTTTGGCTATTAGACAATATCTCCTTACTTCTAGAACATAAGGTATATAAAAAGCATGGATAACCAATTGACATACTAATTTTCTTGCTTCACACTGACACGTGTAGGTGAATGATTGTATGTTTCTACTTTTGAAATTGAAGTTTAGTTTTCTTGGTTCAATCTTCTACTTTTTTGGTTTAGTTTTTACTTTCTGGTCCAGTCTCGCTGTTAGACATAAATGACACACGAAACATGCCAGCTCTTGAAAGGGGAACCTTACTATTCAGCGTAATCACTCTCTCTCTCTCTCTCTCTCTCTCTCTCTCTCTCTTCGTCTCTCTCTCACCTGAATGATATCTTGTTTTACTGTTGATGTCATGTCTTTCTCACTGCACCCACCAGGCCCAGCCCATAAAAGAGAGAGAGTAGGGGATAATTGAAGGGCTTTTTTTTTTTTTTTCGTTAGTTTGTTCTTTAAAAAATGATGATAATTACATAGTAAGAACAACATCTTCTTCTTATGAGTAGAAGATCAATTAGAATTTTTATTTTTTATTTTCTTGTTCTCTTATTTATTTATTAAATTTAGAAATATTTTTTTTTACATGTTCTTTCGGTTTCTTGACTGGCCAAAAATATGCCTGAAAAAAAAAACCCTATTTATACTAAATAAACGGACTCTATCGTATAGAAATAACCTATTATTTATTCATTAAATTAAAAAATAGAAAGAAGTATAATATTTATGCTAAATATGTATATGTACATATGTGTATACATTATGTTATAAAATTTATTCATATAAAAAAAAGACTAATAGACCTAATGAAAAAACAACCGCACTTCTAAACAGCACGTGCATACACTACTTGTTATAAAACTACAGAATTATACGGTGAAGACACTGTTTTTTTCTTTTTTTCTTTTTTCTTTTTTTCTCCCCCAGATTTGACGTACTCAACACATATGACAAAACACATTAATTGTTTTCATAGACTAACTACGAATTCCTCTGTTTTTTTTTTTTTTTTTTGTTGGGTAAGGTTAAGGTGGAATCATAGGATTGAAGTTTGAAGAATTCATCGCATGTGGACGTTGAATGTTACACAGACCTGTAAAACTCAACAATTAATTTTGTGTGGTCCAATCAAAACACTAGTCTCTGAACCCATAGTTTCTTCTTCCAATTTCCCACCGACACTTGTCCATGCACTCTTCAAGATGAATTCGAATACCTGTGCAGTCCATAAAGTCAGAGTCATCCATTATCCAATAGAATCTTCCATTTTGAGTGAATTTTTTTTTTTAATTTTATCTCTAAAAACATTATTTTTTACATCAACTTTTTTAACTAAAAATTAATTATCCTTATATAAATTTTTTAAAAACTATAAATTAATATACTTTCACATTAAAACAATAAATTGATTCTGTAATTGTGTACCACAACATAATTATCTCTTTTGAAGTCTTCGTAGATATTTTGAACCAAAAAGGAAAAAGAAAATTAAAAACAAAAAAATAAAAAGAGAAGGAAGTAAGAAAGAAAAGTCGTGCCATAGACCCTCCATCTTGCACCAATAAAATCAAACTTAATTGGGTTCTCATCTTATTATTGTTATTAGTATCTTTTGGTCTCCTTTCCAAGATGAAGACTCTCAACATAATGGTCATATTTGCTATTTTTCTCTTTTATTCTTGTTTCATTCCATCTTCTACTACTGTGAAGGAGTGCGATTTTCCGGCAATTTTTAACTTCGGTGACTCAAATTCGGACACCGGCGGATTGGCCTCGGCATTTCCTGCATTTCTGTTCCCGCCCTATGGAGAGACCTATTTTCATGAGCCTGCTGGGAGATTTTCCGATGGTCGGCTCATAATCGATTTCATAGGCATGTTTTTTATCTTGTTATTATTATTATTATTATTTTTTTCACTTTTATCTTTAAATTTTTACTAAACATAGCCAAACCAGAAGAGATCATGTGCTTATAGATACTTTCATGAATTGCAAAACGTATGTGGAGTTTTCTAAAGGGAATACTATGTACTCCACAGAAGCAAAATATATGCAGAAACAAATCGCTTGTTTAAGAATGATTTTTAGTGAAATTATTCTTTTATTTTTATTTTTTTTGTGAATTTCTTCATAAGGATTAAAGCTTTAAAGTTTCGAAGACTAATATTGAGACACGATATTTACAATTTAGAGGAGATTTGATTGGCCTCAAACGACATCATTTGAAGCATTAATTATTAGGTTGGGACCACCCCTTCTTTTTAACCACTTGTGATATTCATCCTCGTTTATTCCAACTATGCATCAACTCCGTCCATATCACATTTTACAAGAAAAAATTATAGTTGTACTCGTCACTTAATAATTAAAATTTACAATTTTAATTTTAATTTCTAAATAAGATTAGAACTGTATTACCACTCAATAATTAAAATATATAGTCATGCCTGCATTTAATCAAATACTATATTGGAATATTTTTCATAATAAAGTTCTTACTATTTTTTTCTAACTATTTATATAGAAACGTGTCATGATATGCTTCATTGGTTTTTTCTTCTTTTTTTTTTGGAAAGGGAAATTGAAAAGGTCCTCGAGATGTTGTTTATAGAGAATAATTCTTACGTAAATAAATAAAAATGTTACAGAACAAGACAACAAGAGAAAGAATATTGTCTAAATTATTGGACAAAATTTTTGTGAATGGTTCAGCAAAAAGTTTTGGGCTACCCTATCTGAATGCATATTTGGATTCTTTGGGAACCGAGTTCAAGCAAGGAGCAAATTTTGCAACAGCAGCTTCTACAATCAGACTGCCTAATCAAATCATACCAGGAGGTGGATTCAGTCCCTTCTATCTTGACGTCCAATACACACAATTTGTTTCGACTTTTAAAATCCGCGCAAAGAAAACGACACGAAATATTGGTACGAAAGCTTGTCGTTTTTATTTTGAACTAGTAAACGTACTCATACTCCCATTGGAATATTGCGTGATAAGTAGTAATTAAAGTTGTGTGGTTTCTTTTTTTTTTTTTTTTAATTATTTTTGTAGGTGAAATACAAGCCAAATTGATGTCCAGAGAGGAGTATTTTAAGAGAGCTTTGTACACGTTTGATATTGGTCAGAATGATCTTGGAGAGGGCTTCTTTTCCAATAAGTCCCTGCAGGAAGTAAATCAATCTGTGCCAGATATTGTCAATAGCTTCTCAACAAACTTTAAGGTGATCATTTTTTTTTTAAAACATTTTTCCCCCCAAACTTTTAAGGAGATTTCGTTCTTAGAAATCCATAAACAACAATCATTTCAAAAAAAAAAAAAAAAAAAAAAAGATCCATAACAACAAGCTAGCACTTTTAGGATAAAAAATAAAAAATAAAAATAGTACTAAATATTATTTATAAATAACATCGTCGCCCACCAAAAAGCCCCCATTTCTGCCCTAAAGAGATGAGAGAGGCTAAGGTTAGTGAACTAAAACATATTTTTAACAAATAATATATTACATTGATATTATTATTGTTATTATTTCTAAGGACATTGTAGCAAATACTATATTTTAAAGGTATATTTAAAGTTTATAGTAGTTTTTTTTAAAAGATGATAAATTGTAGTATATTTTCTAGTAAATCTACGTATTTTCTTGGATTTTCTAGAAAATAACTAATTTACAGTTAATTTTAATATCAAATTTAAGTGTATAGTTTCATATTAGAGAGAGAGAATGAGTGAGAGAGATGAGGAAGGAGGGGTTTTTATTATATTATGTTGTCATAAATTTGATTATGCTATTTATTATCATGTTTAAAATTTTATATCATAATTTACCATTATTTTTTTAAAAAATGATATTTTGCTCTTTCGCCCTATTTCTAATAAAGTGTTTTCCAATACCAACTCATGGCTAAAGCTATAAATATGAATCAGGTCTACAAGGCCTGTCTCTTTAGCTTGATGTTAGGCCTGGTCATATTGATTTTACAGAAAAGTGTAAAAACAACCTCTTAAATAGACATGTTTATGTTTTTAATATATCATAAAGTTTGTTAGGATTTTTGACACTCCATACTTATTTAATTAGAGGTTAAAAAACTAAAACTATTATATATATCTGAAATAAGAATTAAGAGATTCGTTTTTTAAGAGACAATCATACAAATCATCTTTAATTTTAATTATTTTCATATAATAACACTACATAAGGCTCATTTTCCCGACTAGTCTGGCTTGGTTAATATTCCCCTTTAGGCCTGCACCACTCGTGCCAGGTCAAACATCCAGTTTCACTGTAGAACCCGGGACTGCTACTTGTCCTGCCGGTAGTGAAAAGAGGAAAGGGTCCGTAGAGTAACTTTACGTGAGTACAATGACCTAATTAAGATGTTGGGGAATAAAACCCAAAAAAATACAAAAATACAAAAATACAAAAACAAAACAAAAATATGTCAATGAAATTGTAATTTTCTTTGTTTACCCATATAGAGTAAAGATGCCACGAATCCAGTTTTAATTAAACCTAGTACCCCTTAAGGGAACTTAAAACAACAAAATCAAAAAAAATTAAACTTCTTTTTAATTGTATGCTTACAAGAAGTTTTTGACGATATGTTGTAGAATATATACAACATTTCTGGAGGAAGATCATTTTGGATACACAACACAGGGCCAATTGGGTGCCTCCCCTACATTTTGGCCACTTATCCCTCAGCTGAGAGAGACGAGGCTGGCTGCGCAAAGCCCTTCAATGAAGTAGCCAAGTATTTCAACGACGAATTGAAGAGCGCCGTCGTTAAACTAAGGATGGATTTTCCTTCAGCTGCTATCACATACGTGGACGTCTACACGGTTAAATACTCTTTGTTTACAGATCCTCAGAGATATGGTAAGAAAAATAACAAATTTCAATGGTCACAAAACAACTTATTAACGTAAGAAAATTGAAACACCGAGTATAGTGACCATGCTCCCATATTCTTCCCATTATCACATTCGATGGTATTGGGGTGACGCGCTCCTCATCGAGAGATAGGATCAGTCCGTAGGACCTGAAGCGAATATTCATATTAACATTTGAGCAGCCCCTCTGATAACCCTCATAGAGGGTATGCTGACCCTAGTCGCCCCCCTTCCCGGACTTCTTTTAAAAAAATATTTTTTGACTTATCTTCTTATGAATAGTAATTTTGTGTTTGCAGGATTTGAGCTCCCATTAGTTGCTTGTTGTGGTTATGGAGGGAGTTACAACTATAGTGGTAGTGTTGGCTGTGGAGGAACCATAACAGTAAATGGAACCCAAATATTTGTGGGTTCATGTGGACAAGCCTCGGTTAGAGTAAATTGGGATGGAATTCATTACACTGAGGCAGCTAATAAGTTCATATTTGACCAAATATCAACTGGGGCTTTTTCTGATCCACCCATTCCTTTGAGAAATGCATGCTTTACAAGTCCTTGAACTATATCAATAAGTATATGCAAAAACCAATAGTGGTCAATATGTATAAGAATGTTTTAGAGAAATAATAATGATTTTCATTTCTTTTTTTATATATAGAAATAATATCATATTTTAACTCCCCTTTTTAATAAATGAATTTTTCCTCACTTTCAAGTGCTTGTGGGAGTGAATCTACACTAGTGAATATGAAAAATGGGATGACTATATATTCGGTGCTATAAAAGAGCACTTCTATTTGAGAGAGTTTTAACTTTATATAGATTTATCAAATTTTTATAGGCTATTACAACTTCTTTTATGAAAATTGAAACCCACCGACAAGTGCCAAGTATATTAAGAGTAAGCTAATTTGAATAATAGTTTATGAAATTACACGTAAATTACTGTATTGACCCCTTCTAGTTCTACGGTTTGTCGACGAAAAAATTTACTAATGAGAATTTTGATGGTTTCTTCTCGGCTCGCCCACTTCGTTTCCAGTTGGTTCCTTGATGCCATGGCCCAACTTGGGTTAGGCCTAGCCCTGCAAACCTGAACAATTATAGTTCTGAACTTATACTAAATAACATTTTTAGGAAAATGAAATAAATAACAAGATTTAAAAATGTTTAAAAAACAAATAATAAATATTAGGTAAATAACAAGTTTATTAAGTAAATAGCTAATTTACTCTTTACACTTCTAATAAATAGAGTATTTACATAATAAATTTATTATTTACTGCTAGTTACCGTAAATATTGTAAAACATGTTATTTTTATAGTGTTAACAAATTACTTTTGAGAGGATTCTACATTATGATATGAAAGAAAAAAAAAATAAACTTATTGATAAACCATCAAATTTATATTAGATACTATCAAATTTTGTATTCTTTTTTAAATTAGTGTGATAATGACCTGATTTAATATTTAAAACGTACACTGATCCCTACCTCGATCATAGAAAGTGGCTAGTTTTGGCCAGATTTAGTAAGGGAAGTTAGGATTATACTTTGATTACTTTAGAGGCAACGTATCAGAAAATAATTATTTCTCCCTCGGCAATGTAGGGTTAACATCATTGTGTGTTGATCCCACATAGGGTCTACGTTATTCAATCAGGCTTAGGAAGATTTTTATTTTGATGTATTTACATTGGTTCAACTTGGACTTGGCCCTAACTTTATTTTTGCTAACTAATTGTACCCTTTTGTACTCTGGTCCAATGTCTTTCACATTCACAATAATTAAGGTATTCTACTTAATGGTTGCCATGTGTCTCATGCTCGGTCCATAGGACTTTTCCCGCTTACGAAGGCTACGACCAAATAGATTTCTTTTCTTTTTTTCTTTCTTTGCCTTTAAAAATAATTTTAAAAAAACTAATTGATGTTATGTCATCAACTCTTTTTATCGTCTATACAAAAATATTAGAACCCACAAATAAAAACGGAAAGAAGCTTATTCAATTCTAGTTAAAATTTGACTAAGTTTAATTCCTTTACGCTATGAGTAAAATACCACATAACTCATTGACCGAGCAGGACCTTTTATTAGGACTACCGAGTTTTGAATCTAAACACATTTAAAAGAGAAGGGAAAAAAAGCATCTCATCGTATATTCCTAATGGTGGTGAAATGGGTGAACCAAATATCCTGCTCAGTTTTGAAGTGTAGGTTTCTCAGTTTCACTCCCTCCAATTTCTTTGGTTCAAATTGGATGATAAATGATTGTCTATGACGTCCACTTCTAGTGTTTGTTTGCTGTCTGTCTTAAAGCATGTTTTGGAATATGATAAAGTTTTTGTACTTCATATTTATTCTGAACTGATCATGAATCTGATGAGATTCAGCTGTTTGATTTTTTCATATCCATACACACACACACACACACACACACATATACATACATATATATATATATCCTGACTTCCTGTGACAAATAATGTTTTTTTCTGCTTTGATCTTCATGTGTGGCAACTTATTATTATTATCAATTATCACTTACAAACCCCACAAAAGACTGTTTTTGTAGCAGAGCTTTTAGCTTTTCGTTAGCCACCACAATTGGCCTAAGGAGGCATTACACAATTCATATGTTTTCCCTGCGTACGTGTTAGGCACATGGAGAGCCACATTATATCGATCCCTCCAATTATTTATTTATTTATTTATTATTATTATTTTAGGATCACGGATCACGTACACAAATAATTTCATAGAGATGTCCATCTTATGTATAGCAGTAAGACTGACTCGAACTGCAAAACTTATAAAGAGAAAAAAAAGAACGACCTTACCAGCCCATAAGATGACCGGATCAGGTCATTGATTAAGAAAGTCGTATGAAGATTCATGTCTTGTCATTTTCGTATCTACTATATCGATCCTTCCATTTTTTATTTTTTATTTAATAAAGATCTAGAATCACGAACACAAATAATCCCATCGATGTGTTCATCTGGCGTACAGCAGTAAGACTGACTCGAACTGAAAATCTTATCGAGATTAAAAAAAAAAAAAACGAACAACTCACTGAACCACGAGATGACCGGACTAGACCATTGATTAAGGGGGGTTGGATGAAGATGCATGTCTTGTCATTTTCGTGTCCACTACAAATGAACTTTTTTCAAACTCTATAGCGGTCCTAATACAATATCAATGGCCCCAATCTAGAGCAAGAGTTGCCACAGGTGGGGACAAATTGCCCCAATCAAGGGGACAACAAAACAAATCATGCCTTATCTATCACTTACCCCCTTCTCACGTTTGAGATGTCTTGCACGTGGGAAGAGTATTTACTCTCCAAAATTATGATAAAAACAGTAACTTAACGCCAATTTAATCATTGGGACATGTAATTGAAAAAAAAAAAAAAAAAGGAGAAAAAAATAATACAGCTAATATAGCATCTCCAAAATTTTCAATTTGAAATTATCTCTCAAAGTGAGAAGCAAACAAGATATTCTATCGACTAAGGACAACTATAAGACAAGTTCCAGCGCCATAACAATGGCCCTTTATTTGCTCTATTGTTTCCCACTATATCTATCTATATCTATATCTATATCTATATAGATGCACCTAACATGCGGTTTGGCAATGTTTGGCATGTGAAAAGAATACATACAAGTTTATCTATATATATATATATATATATATATATTGATATACCATTTGAAGCCAAAGCATGCTTCAAGAATATCATCCTTTTACAGCCTGTTCTCTTTATAAAAAAAATGAACTAGAGTTAACCCCAAAAAAAAAAAAACAGAGAGAGAGGGAGGAGAAAACACAAAGAAACCCCAATAACTCTCAAGGAAAAAGAGAAAACACAAACCTTTAAGAGTGCTAAAGTACCAATTTGACTCTACCACATTTCCAATAATACATAACTTTACAGTCAATTTGTGGGGCGAGAAAAAAAAAAAAAAAAAAAAAAAAAGGAAAATATTTTTTAAAAAAGGGGGGCGAAAAAAAAAAGACTCTCCCATAAATGGTGTCACTTTGTCTACAAAACGCCTTTTATTTATTATTCCATGGTCCTCTTCTTTGTCAGAGTTGTTATCCAGCCTTTCCTTACCTTGACACCCTCAACCTTACTGCTAACATGGCAAACTGTCCCATTGTTGGACCTCTTCCATTTGATGACCCGGAAGAGATGACCAATCCGCTTCCGCCACCTCAGCGACGACGCACATGGTTTCCCGTGCTCTATCACAGTCTTGGTCTCCTTATTGTAATTTGCCTGTTCTTTGCCTAAATTCTTCTTCCATGACACGTTGCAATTCTCTAGTGACACCTTTGACACATTGTTGTTGTTGTTGTTATTATTGTTGTTGTTGTTGTTGTTTTTCTCCCATGAAGCCACTCCATTGTCCTCAAACTTGATTGATATGAATGAATCTGTTGGAAAGTTGAATTCGGTCTATAATTAAAACGCAAGAGATCAAGTACATTTATACATTTTTCGTGGAGAATTCTACTATACAGATAGTTTTTAACTGTCATATTTTTTTTAAAATGTAAAACGATTCTGCGGTATAAATCATATCTTGCTATGAATCCTCTTTATTAAGTGGTTGTGTCACGCATATTAATCCTAGCTAGCTACGTTTACGTTTCTTCTTTAATGGCATGATACATATATGCCATTCATATATACATACACATATACAAATATACACACATATATATATATATATGTTTTGTATATATAAGGTCCCAAAGGGGTCCTTCCAAGAATTTCATTGAACGATTCTGCATAATCGAAGTAAAAGTGAATGTGGGCAAGCTATTTTCTTTTCTTTTCTTTTACTTTTTCTTTCTTTTGTCACAAGAAAAGGAAAATAATAAAAAATTAAAAAACTTAAAAAATTAAATTAAATTATAAAAATAAAAATAAAATAAAAAATAAAAAAAAAACTAAGCAGCTTTTTCAACACGTTTGACAAACAAGACTATCCTTTTTTATGGCATTGGTTGATCTAATTTACCAACCACCCTTCAGTGCCTTACAATACTATTATTTCTCTTCTTATCACTTATCGTGAAAGCATTTCAAAAGTAAAATCATGACCAATTATTCTAACTACTTTTGTGAGAAAATCTTGAATTGTTTGTGATGTATATACCTCACCATATTATATATATATATATATATATATGTATATATATATGCTCTTCTAAGAATTTCTCAGTTAATAACATTCTTTTCAAACCAGAAATTACCTTCTAGTCCCTAATAATCACATCAATTTACATATACATAACTTTTTTAAAAGAATCTTTATCATTTCATACATGCATTCTAAAACAGAAAGCTTAAAAAAAAAAAAAAAAAATCTATCTCCATTCTAACTTCCTTTTCATATTGTTCCTTTTTTCCCCCCCTCAATTTCTAATTATCTATACTGAAAAAAAAGAATTGGAAATTTAACAAGCCAACTTGCTTCTTTTGGATTTCTTAATACAAAAAAGAGATATATAGAAACAGGTAAAATAGTACATACCTTCTTGGCTGGTGGAAACATCATGAACATCATCATCAGCAGAGAAATCGGGTTTCGAAGGCCGGAATTCAAGGCGGTGAAGAAGCGAGCCAAAGTCGAAGATCTTGTGAAAGCCAAGGGCGGGTGGCTTGTTCCTGTTCTTGTTGTTGTTGTTGTTGTTGTTGTTGTGGTTCTTGAGATAATTGTCGTTTTGATGATGAGGTTTGTAAAAAGCACTTGAATTATTGAATCTTGAGGAGGAACGACAACGGCCTTGGCTTGAAGAGGCGGCCAAGATGAGAAGCCTCTCATTCAGACAAAGTGGGCAAACCCCAACGACAACATCTCTTGGATGGATATAGCAGTAGGAGTTGCCCAGCTCGTTGCACCCATTTTTCATGTTATGATACTTATTTTGATGAAGAACAAAAAAAGCGTTTTAAAAGAAAAAAAAATTTTGGGAAATTT
Organism: Ficus erecta; assembly: GCA_008635985.1. Lineage (NCBI taxonomy): Eukaryota > Viridiplantae > Streptophyta > Magnoliopsida > Rosales > Moraceae > Ficus > Ficus erecta. Next base: position 27,841 of record BKCH01001436.1, on the reverse strand, counting down.
TTTTTTGAGTGACTTGAGAGAAGATACCAAAAATAAGTTGTGGGAATTAGTGGGAGAAGTAATGCAGGAAAATGTGTTTGCATTTATATGGTTTGAAAGTCATTTAAAGAAAAAATAAAATATAGTATGCAAATTTCTGAAGGAGCTGGTGGTCAATAAGCTTGGCCCACCAACACACACACACACACACACACACACACACACATATATATATATCAAAAAGTGCAAAAAATGGAGGTAAAATATAAGGGGAAAACTTCACAGCTATTAGGTTTTCAATTACTTAAGAAATTGCCATGCTCCCAGGACTTTTATAATAATTTGGGAAGTCTCAAAGACTTTTAACTCCGTTTGAGATGGATTGAAATCTCTTATCCAATTTTAATATTTTAAAATGATATCTAATTAATTATATTTTAACATATTATTAAAAGAAATTAGATCTTAAAATATAAAAACTTAATTGTAAAACATATCAAACTTTTTAAAATAACGTGGCATAATATTATTGGTTAGACACTACAAAAAATTATACAAAACATTTGAATCAGTTTGAGATTAGTTCTAATGGGGTGTTTTCATTAACATAATTTAAAAGTGATTGACACAAAAATTAATACATATTTTTTAATTTAAAAAAATGCATTTTTAAATTAATTTCGAGAAGTTAGTGACGAGTAGTTGCTTGATTATAATTGACATTAAAATCAACAAAATCAATTTCAAAAGCAGAATCGATTGGAAACTGAGACAAATAACCCTTTTCTAAAATCAATGATTTAATTTGGAGAAATCGGGCTTATGGAAAGACATATTGTACTTCTTTTGAAGCTATTTCCAAGTGCCAAATTGTTACAAATTGCTATGAACTTTCCCATATTCCATGGGCTGTGTTTCTAAGATCACAAAGTCAAGAGCACCACTTTAGACGAATACTCTTTTAAAAAAAAAATTAAAAAAAAAAAGCTTCTTTTTCTTATGTTCTTTACTTTTTCTTTTATTGACAAAAAAGCTTAGACATGCACCAACTTGGGAAATTGAAAAAAAAAAAAATTTCATCCCGAATATTTTATCTACTTTGCACCTAAACTTCCTTTCTTTTCGCCTCTTTTCTTTGTCCTCAATTATTATTTTTTTTTTAAAGGAATGTCAATTATCCTTTGAAAATATTAGCTTGTTAGAGAAGAACTAAAAGTAATTGGATATGCTCAAATGCTGGACGGATTAGTACTGGTCCAGTTCTCTCCTCCCAAGTCTTAACGTTACTTTTCTTTTCTTTTCTTTTTTTATTTTTTAGGTGAAGCCATTAAATGCCTAAAACTATAGGCAACTAATAAAAACCTAGGCGTAACATTTTGGTTATCGGAGTGGAAATAGTCAAGCGCCTATGTTGGTTAGGTCAAATTTTGCAACTCCCACTTTTATGATTTCAATTTTGTGATATAAAGAACATAATAAATAAATTCAGGAAATATCGTCGTCGGATAATTATAATATTTTATTTAAAATTTTAAAATTTAAATTGATTTATATGTAATATTCTATTTAGGATATTGTTAAATAATATTATTTAAAATTATTAGTGTAAATGAAAAATATCAATGGAAAACGTGATTATTACACTATGTATAAAAAAAATATTATAAATATCGTTTTATAAAGATATCAGATATAAAAAAAAATATTAGTATACGGATAAACATATATATTGTATTTATATTCATATTTATATATAGTTAGGCTCTAGAGAGAAGAAAAGGGGGGATGGGCGGGAGGATGGTTGAGTCTTGGAACTTGTCAGTATAGGGGCCTCTACATGTGTATGTGTGTGTATATATATATATATGCTTACAACAAATGCATGATAGTGGTTTTTTTATCTATATTTTATCCTTTTATTTTTTTAACTTGGGTTTGAAAATTATTGTGGTTTTCCTTGCATCTCGAAAAGTATGTGCACACTCCATTCTCCCAAGACCACAATTTCCATTGCAGTGACTGAAACTAATTCCTAAAATGTTAGCTTCCCCTTTCTTCTTCTTTTTTTTTTTTTTTTTTTTTGGTTGAAAAAAATGGTAGCTACCTTTTTTTTTTCGGTAATTAAATGGTAGCTACCCTTATATCTAGGAAAATGTTCCTAAAATCTGTGACAAGTACAACATGGTAGTTTATTTTTTAATTCAAATACCAAATTAAAAAAAAAAAAAATCCTAACAAAAGTTGGAGAAGAAGAGAGTTATCTCTATTTTGTTGTAACCCCAATAAACTGAAAAATTTAGATCTCAAATTGTCAACCACTCATCTTGGTAAAGGAACTTATAAAAACTACTTTCCATAATCACATATGTTACCCACATGACATGGGCATCCCAAGAATATCTTTTCACTCTCTTTTAGCCACAACTGTAAAGTGGACTTCCACTTCCCAAGTGAAGCAGCCATTCCCATTTGGGATGTTGGAACCACTATCCCCTTGGCCTGTAACTATGCAAATATAAATAATATATAAAACAAACCAAACATATCTTTATATAATAGTTACTCAACGTAACACGCACTTTAAAAACGGCGTAATGCTAAGAAATTTAGTTGTTACAGACAATTGTTAATGAATAACTTTTATATTGCGGTTTTACTGCTTCTACATGTTACATTGGGAGTATGGTCCTTCCGGGTGGACCATAATAAAACCCAATAATATGTATAATGTATATTATGAGTCTTCGTGTGTATGTTTTTATGTGTAATAAAGTTCCTTTTCTATAATTTTTCCAAATAAAATCTGTGCTCCTCACAGGGTTGTCACTGGTCGGCGCATTCCTCCTCCTTGGACACATTGTGGGTCTGGGCTCTTTTGTTGGGAGGAAGATGGAGAAAGAGAGCCTACTATAGTAACTAAGTAGGAAAAGGAGATCAATAAATAAATAAATAAATAAAGGAGTGATGGAAACAAACAAACTAATGGTCACATGGGGAAGAGGGTTGTGGGGCAATTTCTATATCGACTGGCCTTAAAGTGAGGTTCACATCAATGGACCAACAAAATTGGATTACCCATCTCCTCTCTCTCTCTTCCCTCACCTTATTGAGTAGTCCCTTCTCTAAGCTCAATATCTTCTCTTTCTCAACTTAAAGTTTACACATCTTTCATGTGGTGGGTTTTTCACTCTTTTATTTTCCTTTCTTTGATTTTTTTTTTTTAAATTAAAAATAATAATAATAAAAAAGAGTGGATTTGTACATTTGAGACCTTTTTAGTAATTGGGGGAGCTTTTGAATCTACTTTGAAAAATCAAGCCAAAGGGAAGCTTCTTTTTCTCTGTCAATCTCTATCAAGCCATCTCACAGAGGACCGGCAGAGTGGGCTAAAGATGTTGTGGAGGTGATGTTGATTCTTCACTTCATTTTTTTTTTTTTTTTTTTTTTTTTTATGTGTGTGTGTGTGTGTTTGTGTTGGGTGATGGGATTTGGTCAAGTATGGTAGTCTTCAGCTTCACAACGCAATCCTAAAGAATCAACTTGCCTACTCAAGTGTTACAAGAGAAAATCTTTAATTATTTCGAAATATTACAACCATTGAGCCTTACAATTCAAGATGTCACAACCAGTGATGTTTCCACCAGATAATGTATAAATTTCTTCAATGAGTAAAAATGACTAGCCTTGAGAAACAACTAACATACGTTCCTCCAATGAGCATATAACAAAGAGTAGTACTAGGATTGCCAACACTAATCCTAACATCTGAATACCAACTCATTTGGCGGTGAGTTGTCATTTTTTTAAGTACCAACTCTAATTGGTTTAAGATTCGGGAAGCGTGTTTCATGAAACAACATAAGATTTTTTATGCTGTGATCTTGATAACACACTAGTTTAGGTTAGACAATTAGAAATGGAAAAAATAGGTAAGCAAAAATGGAAACATCCGCTGCTCTGACAAAGACAAATGGGAATGATATAGAAACATTATTACATGTTTGATTGAATGGCTAAGGAGACTAAACACTACAAATTCAAAATTTGTGCGTCTGATTTTTTTTTTTTTCCTACTGAACACTCTTTCACATCACATGCATGATTATGGCAAGACCGATAAGTATCTACAAAATCCCCAAAAAGAAAAAAGAACAAAACTGAAGTGATAGGGGGTCGAAGATTATTGATTTCGAAAACATCGATCATGATGCATAAAACCTAGCGAGGTCTTCGGAGAAAGCCTTCCTAATGACATCTCTCTTGAGCTTGAGAGCTGCTGTAACTAGGCCTGATTCAGGCGTCCACGGGGTAGAAAGCAACTTGATTTTTGCAGGGATCTCAAATTTCTCTAGACGAGCCTTCTTTGCTTCCTATAAATTAGTAGAAAGTAAGCGACGTGGAAACAGAAAAAACAATAACCAAACTAAGATAAAGCATTTCTTTTCGATTTTTTGGTACTCCATTTGAGGTTTCGGTGCACGAAGATAAACAGTGGAGGCACACTTCCTTGTTTTCCAGGTACAAGGCTGGCAAATCATAGTTCAGCAAACAAAATTTCATGGTCTAGAAACAAAAGTTATGCCTACAAGGCGGAAAAGGCACCGACATATTCTGAGCATTGTATGCTCAAGACAAATCCTTTATATTTCACGTTGAACCAACTTACTGAATTGAGTTTCTAGTTTCTGAGACCAAATTACTTCTTTTGGAAGTAGTTTAAGGTTATCACGACTCCTATATTGCTGATGGAAGGAACCATAAATTTAGTAACTTCTCGACTGGGGGGAAAAACAGTCGTTGTTTTAAGCGATAGTATCCCAAATGGCTTAAGTTGAAAGAAAAGCTCATGATAAGCAGAAAAGAGCACCTTCAACTCTTTGCTTTCATTCCCAAGTTCAAAGTCATGCAAGGAAAATCTGGAAAAATTTTACCTTTACAAGTGATGTCTGCACTTCCTTAATAGTTTCTTCTTCTTTCTCACATAGGTCCGCAAAGTCGGTGAAAGCAATTCCACGTTTTAAGGCCCAGTCTTCCACTGTACTTTGAGAAGCCACCACAAGAGCCACGCAGTAACTATGGAAAGGATCAGCATGCAGCATAATATTGTCGACGTAGGGGCTCACGGAGAGAATAGCCTCAACCTGCATGGTACTGTTAGTCCTTGAAGGGATCTAACGAAAGTTACATTTGACTTTGCAAAGTTCATACCTTTCCCAAAGAGACATACTCTCCATGCTGAAGTTTTACTATATCCTTTTTACGGTCAATTATCTCAAGGCAACCATCAGGATGAAACTGCCCTATATCACCTGTATAGAACCACCTCGTTCCTCTCTCATCAACCTTTCAAACACCAAAACACAGTAGTAGTTAAAAATCTAATTTCATAATTGTCGTCTTCCGGTAGTCACTTCGATAGAGATAAAGGTATAAAGTTTTGAGATTCTACCTTGTATGATTCTCTTGTTTTTTCTTCGTTTTTGAAATACCCAAGTGTGACATTTGGACCACCAATTACTATTTCCCCGCGAGGCATTGGGGTATCACTTATTAGATATCCACCTTCAGGCCAATCAATCAACTAGATAAGAAAAGAAAATATATTTCAGCACAAAAATATTGAGATCATTATAATAAATTTGTTTTCCTACTTAGATTGCATCTGAGCCAACAATAAGTGCAGTGAAAATAATTTGAACCTAAAAGAATTATTTGATTGCAACTAGCTAAATATTTGCCAGTTTCAAAACCAGAGATAGCCTTCTCCCAGTCGATAAATCCTTAAGCAAAAGTAGTGCTTTGCGGGTGAGGCTTCCATACAGCTTCAAGGACATTAGTCATATGCTCAATAAGATTTATTAGCTTCCTCCTTTTCCTATGTTTTATTTCAGACCATGTTTAGTCAAGAAACCAGCAATTGAAAAATGCTAGAGGATAACGGGGTGCAGGGATATGAATCGCTATAGTTATAGCAATTTCTCTCAAACGCTTAATAGTAGGTGAATGGAGCTTTTTCCCCCCCCCCTACATAGCTTTCCATGGAACACTCCCCTTACATGTTCGGTTGGAAAAGATTATGAACCGAGGACAACCTAAAAGGCTAAACCCATTACTCTCAACAATTATTTGGAGGTCAGTCTAAATTTGTTCTTGTATTCTAACAGACATGAAATAAAGGGAGAATGGAATGGTAGTGGGGCTAATTTTTAATCATTGACTGTAGAAAACCTGGGAAAGGCGAACACCAAGGTGCAACCAATTGAGATGAATACTGTCACAAAAAAACAGCTCCACTGGGGAGCCTCGGCGCCTCTTTCCACTGAATAATTAACTCCTTTACCCAGCACCATGAGTAGTTCTTGAGGTTTGTCTCCAACCAGTGTGGAAAGATGTTTAAACTAATCACCCACGTATATTTACAACATAACTATACACAAATCTAGTTCAATGCTTCTTCCAAAAAAAAGGGAAAAGGAAAAAAAAAAAAGTAGTTAATCCTTGCCTAACCCTTTTGATATATTTACAGAAGGTACAAAACTCTTATAAAAATTTCACTACTTCAAAAAACAACAGAAATCAATTCCTTAAGAAAATGAAAGTAAGATTCAGTGGCCACTAATCTTCCTTACGGGGGAGGAATGAAAACCAAACAAAAAGACAATTTGTCAACAAACAAAAAAACAACCAACCAAGAAAAAGATTACTTAAAAATTCATTACCTTAATAAATGAGCAAGGTAGTGGTGCTCCAACACGACCGACAGATGTATCATCAAACTCGGAAAATGTTCCACCAGCACAGGTTTCTGTGAGACCATACCCTTGCCCAATTGAAACACTGTTGGGGAAAAAAAAAAAAAAGGAAAACAAAAATTTTCCAATTGCATCATTGCCTGTTCATCCTCTTTTATAACAAGTGGAAAAATGTTCCACCAGCACAGGTCATTTAAATAAAATAAATAAATAAATAAAGAAGCTCCATCCAAAATTTAAAGGGAATCATACATAATATTGTACATGATTGCTTCCTCATAGATTGTAATAGTAAGATTAGGAGGATATTCTAGTTGCCAGAGGCGGAGGGAGGGGGGCGCAAGTGGGGGGCTGTAGCCCCCACTCAAATTTTTTGTTCTTTTAATTTTGCCCCAAAAATTTTCTAATTTTTACAATTTGCACCAACTGAAAATAAAATATTCTCATAGTCCCTATTTTGTCCTTACTAAAAATGAAAAATTCTCACATAACCCCCACTAATATTAATTCCGATAAAAAAAAAATGTTTATACTTTTAATACTTTGTCCCCACTAAAATTAAAAATCATCACATAAACCCACTAATATTAAAAATTCTCACATAGTCCCCACTAAAATTTGTTTTATCTTAAAAAAAAAAAAATTTAGTGTACGCCCCCACTGAAAAAAAATTCCTAGCTCCGCCCCTGCTAGTGGCCATAGCGGTCCTCTAATGGTATGGAATTAAAACCTTAAAAACTTTGACAACAGAAATAGAAAACTTCTACTTCGCTTTTATTGGTTGGTCCAATTAATTAATTCAATACTTCAACGCCTTTTAATCATATATAAACCCAAAGAAAGTTACCAACTTATGGAATTTAAGAAAAAAGTAATTATACTAACTGACATGATAAAAGCACTACTCTTAATCTAATTTTTGTAAAATCAGTTAGCACTGCTATCAATACTAACCCAAGACAAATGTTGATGAATCTTTGAGTATCACCAGAAAGAGGAGCACCACCAGATAGGAGAAAACGGATACGACCTCCTAGAATTGCCCGAACCTTTTTAAAAACAAGAAAGTTCCACAGTATCCTTTCTAGTCCCCAAGCTCCAAGCCAACTTCCATTCACTGCAGACAATCTACGAGAATATGCCAAGTCAAACAATCTCTTGGACAGCCCGCCTGTTGAATTTACCTGCAACAATATATTACATTCAGCAGTGATCTGAAAAAAATTCAGAAACAGAACTTCACACAGGCATATAATCTAAAGGGGGTTTGTATGCTGAAAGTTTCTTTTTCTTAAAAATGAAATCTATAGACGTCCATGTATTGTTCATAGACACATATGTATTGTGTATAAAAATGGATGTATGCAGGCTAAAGTTTAAATACCTTCTTGAGTACCCCATCACGAACACGATCAAGAATCGCAGGGACTGCTGTCATTAGGGTTGGTGACAGTGCAGTGGCATCACCTTTTGTTCCTTTTTTTATCTTATTTGATGTATCAGTAAGAGTCAAAGGGGATCCATACCCTATAGCACTTCCCGCGACAGCCATTACATTCTACAACATGAACGTAGAAGAAGTTAAAAGTAATAGTGGGAAAATAGCAGAGAGTAAGAAACCAAACAGATATAAATGATCGTAAAAGATCTATAGGTACACAAATGAAAAGGCGAATGCATTATCCACACCTCAGCTGCCAGTTCAAGGATATGAGCAAGGGGAAGATATGCCAGATAGACATCATTGCTTTTAAGGTCAGGGACGATCGTCATGACAGCAGAAATTGTAGCCAAGATGTTACCATGTGTCATCATTACTCCCTGTACAAATTGGAAATTGGAGAGAGATTAATTATGTGGCTAGATTAATGTAGACATTAGACTACTTGTCCCTGAACCGAAGGAAGAATAACAAACCAAAAAAAAAAAAAAAACATAAAAAATTGCAAGTAAACAAACGAGGAACACACATACATGTCTAGGGGGAGAAAGAGAGAGAGATATATAACAAGCAGAGAATCAAATCCAAAGGAAAATAAGAGAATAATAGAAGAATCATCCATTCAAACTGAATTTCATGCATGAAAGTGCAGCCTGCAAAGACTATTTTTTTTTTCAAGGGCCATCTGGAGAGCAATATCCTTTTGAACCAAGGTCTTGCAAGATATGAAAAGGGAACTACAAACCACCAGCAAAAGAAACTGAACAAGAGCAACGATGACTTAGCGTCACACAAATCTCCAAGATGTTTCTGAAAAATCTCTGGTACAAGAAACAACTTTAAAAAAACAAAAAACAAAACTATTTATAATAAAAATAAATAAATAAATAACTTCATTAAAGCAAACTGATTAATGAAATACAAGGTGAGGACAGGAAAAAAATTTATCTAGGTGAGAGTCCTTAGGACAAGAATCAACTATTGGGAAGCAATTAGGACAAGGATCAATCAGAAAAAAATTATTGGAAATTAAAGGGGAACTTAATCCAAGTCAGAGTGATTAACCTTTGGTAATCCAGTACTCCCACTTGTATACATAATGACGGCAACATCAGCAGGAAGAGGTAAGTCCGCATCAACAGGGTTTTCTCGCCCAAGTCTCTCCACATCAGCAAACAAAGTTATACTCCAGGTGGATGAGGCAGCAGATGATATTTTATCATCCATACAAATTACACGTTTCACGGTATCAAGTTGTCCACTTATTTCCATGAGTTTCTTCAGTTCTTTCTGCCCACAGATTACAGTGGTAACCTCTGTCTGGAGAGAAGAAAATGCTGAAAACAACAATGAGAACCACGGAGACAGAGTAAAAGAAAAACTGGAACTAAATGAAAATATAGAAATGAAAATCACCTCATTCAATGAGTGACAGAGAGCTTCCTCCCCCAAAGATGAATATATGGTGACAACAGTGACATTGCGCCTAAAGCAACTCTGATTAAAGAGAAAAAGTATGTCAGCCGTTTTTTTTTTTTTTTTTTGGGAATATCAGCTACATATTTGCATCTTTTTTAAAATATAAACGGGATCAATCTAAGAATTACAGCTTTCCTGCTTATGTAAAATTTTTACTCGCGTTATTGTCTAGAAAATCAGCCTCTTTACATCTTTACACAGGAAGAGGCAAATCCGATAAACTCAAACCATATCATATGACAGACAACAAATTCTTGGAGAGTTAAAAGAAACTATGAAATAAAATAAAAATAAAAATCATGATGTGTGGTCATTCAAGGAAGAAAAACTAGTACTTATGCAAAAATAAACAAATAAATAAAATAAAAAATGCACACACAACCTGCAGTGCAAGAAACCATTCTTCTCTGGTGTCAGCAAAGATTGCTACTCGCTCTTCCTTTTTATGGCCAAGTTGAGCTAAACCTGAAGCAAAGTTGCACACAGCTTCAAATGTTTTCCCATAAGTAAGCCATTCATACTCTCCCAAATGAAGCTTTTCAAAGGATCTTCCGTCTTCCGTGACCTCAACATCCCTAGATATCAGCTTCCGGGTTCCCAGGAAGCACTTATCATGGTACTTCTTGCATGACTGCTCAAAAAGCTCTGCAAGAGTTGAGATACCTTCCCATGCCGTTTGCACCGTGTAAGTGAACCGGCGGTTTCGGATTGCATTCCCAGGTTCCCCACCGACATCAACTGGCAATCCTCGTTTCTTCTCACCCTTGGAATTGCGAAGAATAAGAGTTACCACAAGAGGAACAACCACACCAACAATATACGGAGTCATCCTTCCAAGATTATCTGCTACCAACAGAATTTACAAACTTAAACCCTGAAAAAAATACAATATCATCAGTCATTTGTTTTTTCACTTTTAGCTAATGTCAAACACAAATACGAACTTTTGAACCTAACACCACAAGGAAAATGCTACACATCAGGAAACTACTTTATGACATTAAAGATTAAAACAAAATTTTTAGAAAAGTTAGAAAATAATAATTTTAGTTCTACAGAATCCACTTAATTCTGGCACATATGCATGAATATCATTGAAAAAATAACAAAACAAGAAGTTATCATGTTGTATATCATTCATTGTACCATAATTATCACCAATTAAATAATAGGCTAGTAACCAAAATAAAATCAAATAAAATAAAATCCCATCACTCTCGACAAATAACTAGCTATTTTTTTTTTTAAATTAGTAGTGTTTTCATGCCCCAGCCACTATGGGAATCTACTGATACCACATGTGAAAAGGAAGAAGAACCTGGCCCATGCTTTTTCACCTAACATCCAGGAGTCCAAAGTCACCGAGGCCCAGTTCAACTTGGCTGGCCATTGGTGAGAGGCATAATTGCAGCCACATAACAGACAATGTGATTTGATCCCTGGATGCTAGGGAAAGAGAGCCTTGGTAGGTTATCATCTTGCCGCTATGCCACGACCTCCGGTAGTAAATGACCAACTAATTAAAAGTCCTAAAGCAAGTACCTAAGTTGAATGAAAAAATGAATATGGATATGTGTATCACAAGAAAGTGCAATCATGGACCATAAAAAAGAAACTCTCATTCAACATTAACACCAATATTGAAGTTTTTCACGACCAAGAAATTCACTTGTCCTCCATACATGAATAAGTAGGAGATTACAAAAACATTTTCAGTTCTAGTATCGATGAAGACTCCAATTCACGTTTATGCACCTGAACATGCAAAATCTACTATATCTTTTCACAAGTACGATTCCAGAATCAAAATTCAACTCTGCATTGAACGTAAACTCCAGATTAAACTAAATCCGCCGAACCACATTCAACACAGAAGTCCAAAGAAGCTCAAGAAACAAGAACAAAAAAAAAAGGCAAGAAATTTTTAAAAAAAATGAAACGAAAATCGAAAGCGATTTTCCGAGAAGAGAGACCAGTTTTACCTCGCGAAAACCAGATTCCGGCGAAGAAGAGTCAGGTGATGATCGGCATTTTCCGGAGAGGAAAGCTCGGAAGAGAAAATTCGAGAAAGTTCCACGAGATTTCGGTGAAGTCGGAGATCGTTAGAGAGAGAGAGATTTAAGAGCAGAGCAGAGAGCCGGAGGCGGAGAGATCGAGAAAGAGTTGGAGTTTCAGAAAGTAGGCTGTGCTTTCCATTTCATTCCCTTTTTTTTCTTTTTCTTTTTTTCTTTTTACGTTTTATTATTTATTTATTTGTCTGTTTTGTTGGGGACAGTGTGAGGCCCAAAAGAGAAAGAGAGAGAGAGAAAGCAAAAAGGCAAAAGTAAAGTGTAAAAATTGTGATCATATCTGAATAGTAAAGGTCAAAACCAAAAAAAAAAAAAAAAACAAAAAAGGAGAAAAGAGAAAAAAGTTTTTTTTCCTCGACCATACACGTGGTGATTTGGGTGGTGAAATGGGGAAATCTGGACCGTAGAATTCGGATGATGGTGAAAGATGTTAAAGATGGGGTGCGTGAGGTCCAGATGGTAAGTGGAATCCTATTGGTTCGAGAAATGTGTTCTTCATGCAATCGCCTTATAAACGTTTGTTTGTTTGATTATTATTATTAAATTTTTTTTTTCTTTCATGAACACAAAATTTGTGAAAAGAGTATTTATTGCAAAACAGATGAAAGTTCAATAAAGACTAATCAAGGGTTCATAGGCGAGCAGTTTAACGGTTTATAGACAGAGTAATTCCGTTCGGTTTTGTAAAATGATAGTTTAGAAAAATCTCAAATCGAGACCGTCCGTTGTCATGATTGGGAAAATTTGATGGCAAGTGGGCTCTGGTAATAACATATGGATGGTTTGAGCCTAATTAAATCTTTAAAGTTTATCTCATGATTATGTTTTGTATTTGTAGTTTTATTAACTTTAACAACTTTTTAAGCTGAAAAAAAGATTATTAAATATCAGCATGTGATTATTTGACAGAGCTTTCGAGAAGTTATTTTTTACTAAAAAAAATTATAATTTTTACTTCTCTTCTTCTTTGATTGAAAGTAAAAACAAAAATTATGTCAAACGGGTCTTGTATATTCTAGTTATTACCCTATGACCGATTCAAATCAATATTTTTTCATTGAACTGCCAATATTGATGGAATCAAATTCTGACGGTAATGACTGCAGTTACAATGAGTAAACAACCCTCCAATATTTTAGGACCTTTTAAAAAATAATAATAATAAAAAGGCAAGTGGTGAATTTAAAGAACAGAAACTCAAAGAAAAATACAAAACTGGAAGTAAGGAAATATAGAATTCTTTCATTGTATTGTCAATATTGATAGAATCCAATTTTGGTGGTATTTCAAAGGCTAATGATGACAATTACAAGGAGTAATTCCTCCAATAATGTTGGAGGCCAATGTTCAAGCAATTAGTTGAAAAAAAAAAAAAAAAAAAAAAAAAAAAAAAAACCTCCAAAAAAAAGTTAAACAAACAAGAATAATTTTTTTTTTTAAATCTCAATGAATTGTTCCCTTTGATCTAGTTCAATTCATTGCATTGTTAATATTCGATCGAATCCAAATTTTATGGGATTTCAAGGTTGATAATGATGGCAATTACAATGATATATCGACTCCTCCAACATTGTAAGGACAAGGATATAAGGATAAAAATGACATGTTGGACTTGGCTTTAAATGTTTGTTCCCTAGTATCCCACCAAGAAATTTTTTGAATGAAGAATGTGTTTTATTAGTTTTCCAACCTGCATAACTTTCTCATGCAAATGCATTTAAATTTGACGCAAGCTCATCCTTTTTTAATATTCGTCTTCTCGCTAAGAGGGTTTGGATTCAAACACTCTTACGTCTGTGGTTAATTGAACAAATACGTGTTAATAATACAAAATCATATATATATATATATATATGTGAGTAGGAACACGTGCCTCCATTCATATTTTTAAAAATATTGATTTTACTCTTAATTTTTAAGGAAAATTTCAATTAGTCCCCCCGCTGATCTTAGTAGTACTCTTATTTTATAAGAAAAATTATAACAACGCTCCACTCAAATGTTAAAGATCATCATCCATTTTTTTCTTCTTTTATTTTTCTGTCTTTCTTCTCTTATCCCATAACAAACAATTACCGGACTGTGATTTCATACTGGATAAATGGGTCTGAAGACCCACTATAATCAACTGTTCAAGGACAAGAAGGACAAAAAATAAAAAAAAAATTTTAAAAAAAATCTAGACTTTGAAAGTGGTTATCATTTTGGATGTCATTTCTGAACTTCTAACTTTAATTTCGAGGATATTGTTATTTTTAAGAGACTTTAGGTGAGGTAGGCCAATTTATGCTCATCTCTGTTCCCCAAAAAATAAAATAAAATAATAAAAAAAATTAAAGAAAAAGAGCTATGACCATTGAGATGATTGATGGGATAATCACTTATTGACGGATATGTCATCGATTGATATTGGTCAAACAAAGATAAATATTTGTAAATCAACCACCAACAATCATCGGCTAACCATCAAGTAGATTGATCGTTTAGGGAATGAAAGAAAAAAGAAAGAGAGACGTTATTTCTAAATTTAACAAAACATAAGACATTTATTAAAACTACTATTAAAGATCATAGAAATATAAATTGACACGTGTTATTTTGTAAATACAACGAGAGAAGATGCCGTTGTGTGGAAACTAATGCTGGCAATGGCAATCCTAGTTAAACGCAAACAAAAGATAAACATCAGGGATTTTTCTTCACCAAAATGGTTTTTTGATCCTGAGAGATGTCTGTCTTAATGTTTATTCCTGTCTTTACTAATGAATAAATCTAAAAAATAAAAAAAATAAAAAATAAAAAAAAGAAACAAAATCCACATAATAATATATATATATATATATATAAATAGTTGAGACCATATCAAACAGTTGTAAAGTTATATAACACACTCCAAATTTTAGCTTGGTGGTGCTGACCTTCCAGTTCCACTACTGGTATCTTGTGAATTTGCATGACCTGCTGCACCAGAGAACATCTCCATTACAGACCTTAAAGCCCCGGTTAACTCCTCGGGCATTTGCTCACCGAAATTCAAATTGATGTTCCCACCAATTTGTACCCCGGGGTCGTCAAATTCGTCGGTGTTGCCATCATGTCCTTGCCGGCTTTGAGAATGCTGTCCTCCTTGGTGTGCATTAGTAGCCATGTTCATAAACATATTCGCAAAGCCTGCAGGAAGAGCAGTCGGATTAAATGGCATAGATCCGAATGGAGGCGGAGCAGTTTGGCTTCTTGACCCTCCTGTAGACTGGTTGTGGTCATCTGAATTGCTTTGACCGGATGAACTTGCACCCTGTAATTAGATGCAGAAAACAGGACACGACGAGGTTAGAGATTTGAAACTGCGACATGAAAAACAAAAATTTTGAAAGTCTAGTCGTTTCCTCAACAAAACAAGCCTCATAGACCGTTTTCTTACCTGATCACGTTCAGCTTGTTGTTGATCCTCTCTCAATTTTTGCTCAGCCATCTATGGTTTTGGCAGGAGAAGATGCCAATAGAAGTAGCATTAGTAAGAGAGGGAAAAAAATCAAAATCAAAATATTTAGAACACAAGGCACCAAGTCAAGAACTAACTCGAATATTTTCCTTGACAACTTCATTACCCGGATCCAATTGCAAGGCTGAAAAGATAAAATCTCAAATTTAGAAATAAGGTTGCACCTACGAAATTTCTCTATATCTACTTCTTCTTTTTCTTTTGTTCCTTTCTTCCCAAATAAGTAAAAAAGATAATAATACGAATAATAATAATCTCACTGCTCATCAACATTGGTGTATATAGACTTAATTAACAAAATGTAGGCAACAAAAAATAAATTAAATTTCCAGTTCAACCACTTTCTTCCCAGCATACACGCACAAAATATGTGTGTGTGTGTGTGTGTGTGTGTGTGTGTAATAGGGTAAAATAAGTACGATCAGCAGGAGAAGCTTCGGTTTTACATCAATCCTATTCTATACCCACAATTACATAAACTGCAAGAAGCAGATACTAGAAACAGAACGATCATATGACGAGAAATTATGTGCTCATGGAAATACTGATGTAACTTTAGGTATAAATGAATATAATTGTACCAACCTTTCTTAATCCTTTATTAATAGCATCAGTATAATTTCCTTGCACAAAATAAGCTGTTCCCAGACGACTGTACGCCTTGCTATAACTTGGGTCTATTTCAATGGATTTAAGGCAATCTCCGACAGCTTCAGAATATTTGTGTGTCTGAGTGTAAGCAGCTGCCCTGATACATGTAGCTTGCGTTAATCAAATATATACATGTATTTAATCGAAAAACAAACCAATATATATTTTGGGGGACAAACTCAGATGTGTTAACCATTCATGTGACTGATAAACTTGCAAGATTTATTAGAATACGTGTTGGTTGTGCACCTGTTACAGTAGTAAACAGCATTGTTTTCACAAAGTGCAATAGCACAGTCATAAAGCTCGATTGCATCAGAGTAGAGCTTTTTCTGCATGGCCCTGTTACCTAATGGAGAAAGAAAGAGACGCCCGCTCAAGTGTTTCTCAAGTTCAATGAAATAGAATACAAAATAATTGAAGCCAAAAAAGCAATTAACAACCAACCCATGCCTCCAAGTTAAACTTTTAGATACCTTTTGATTTTAAGGTCTCAGCCAGGTTTTTCGCATTATATTCCTGGCATCCAGATTTTTCCATCTCCTGAAATAAAACAAGTTGTCTCATATAAAAAATAAATAAATACATATTCTTTTTCATTTCCTTCCAGCCAAAGAAGATATAACAGTCCTGAAGAAAGAAGAGAGAGATCTACAGCTAGAGCGTCGTGGAATAACCGAATTGCTTTCTCTACTCCGGCTGGGTCATCAGTACCATCAGGCATGATCCTAAAGTAACGAATTTTCTCAAGCGCTGCAAAGAATTGTCCACAAAGTTCATCTCTGGATGTCCCTGGTAATGGCATGACCAGAAGAAAAAAATTTAGAAGTATTTGCAGAAATCTTTGTAAAGATAGCAAAAAATTTAATTTACAGAAGAATATTAATCTCTCCCACCCCCAGTTTAACATGATAAAAAGTTAAAAATTAAATTTGAGATTGGCATCTCTATTGAACTAAGAAAGATCTAAGATTCGATCGATATCGATGGAATATGAAAGCTAGCGGTATAGATGATTTCTAAAATTATGTCAGAGTACGTGATTCCAAGTTTAAATTCCCCCAGCTGCACTTTCCAATAATTATCCTTAATTTTGCATGTTGAACGGTCCGACACAAGCTTATTGTGACTTGAGCTTCTCCTTATCATGTTTTGGCCTTGTCCAATCATGTGCGCCCACATGTATGCCCAGTTTCCAGGTGCACATGTGAAAAACAAAGATGAGATTAATATGCCTATTCGACTAACTGATATCTAAGATTCGCTGATGCCATTAAAAATGAAAGCTTGCAGTTTAGATGGTTTGTATCGTGATATCAAATTCCTGCAAGCTGCACTTTCCAATAATTGTCCTCTTTTATTATCTTTTTACTGATTTACAAGAATTCTCCTTAATTTCACTTGTTAAGTGTTCCAATATAAGCCTATTATGTCTTGAGCTTCAAATTAAAATCATGTTTTGGGCTTGTCTATGTGCGCCCAAATGCAAAGCCCAGAATCCAGGTCCACAAGTGAAGGAAATACCAAAAAAAAAAAAAAAAAATGGGGTGGGGGGAGGGGCAGTACTATAACAGTACCTTAATTTTAGGTTTCTAACAAACACATTTTTTCAAGTAAAAATTTTTGTTTTCAAGATTTTTGGGGAGTAAAATTCTCTAACCCTGTTCTATTATCCTAGTAGGCCATTAGAATCCCTGTAATGTTCCTGGCAAGGGTTTTGTGCCTAATGACCAATTCCATTGATGAAAAATGTTGTAGAGTTACCAAACCTAGGAAATGATTGAACAAGAATAACAGAAAGAAAAGAAAACAAACCTACCTAATCCATGAGTTTTATCAGTAGAATCCTCAGGCTGATCAAACTGGAAACCATGAACGAGTCAGAACCCAGTATTCAATAATAAAAAATGATAAGACATGATGGTTTTATCATAGTTACGGAACTTCATATGCATAAAACTTTAAAACAATTGAATCGATGACCTCAAAGAAGACAAAAATAAAGCAGAACACAGTGGTAGATATTCTGTCAACAAGACGGTTCAGCAGGTGTGTCTGCTGTGTGAAGGCCCATTAACCTATGGGTCACACTTAGCTCACTTACCTAACCTTGCCCCCAAAATGCTTCTACTTCTCCGCATTTTCTTTTTTCTTTTTTCTTTTTTTTTTTTTTTTTTGGGTAAGTGTCTTTCGTATTTTCTTCTGTTATTAATGCAGTTATCAACTAGTTCCTACGTAGAACAAACCACTTTTGACCTTCAACCTTCAGCTACATTTCAAAATAAATCACCTTCATTACCATACCACATCCTGGAATCATTTATTCTTGACTTGATTCTGATTTTCTATGACTCTACCTCATGATCCTACCTCATGATCCCACTCCAGATATTGGGGAATTATACACATTCTGTCCACAATGTCAGACACATTTTAGTAGAAAAATTCTGATCCATCCTTCTCCTCTAGAAATTACGAAATTTTACACATTATGTCCAGAATCACATATACGCTTACTTATACTGGGTAGCAAGATTCTGTTCCAAATCAAAACCACAACAGCAACAGCTGACCAATATCATTACCATCCACATCTTAATAATAACCACAACGGACCTTCACCTAATGCTCTTCCCTCTTCCTAATTGCAATAATCTACAAAATTACCCCAGAATTGAAATTAAACCCTTAAAACGACCATTTCTCCCTATTTCAGTACTTTTTTAATAATGCCCAATCGTTTTTGGCAGTCTGGAGATCACAGGAAGGATCAGATACACTGACCTTCTAGTTGCCTTGTGAAACGTGACAGCTAAAAAAACGCAAACTAATTAACCGAACAAATTGGCATTAGCGTCATCCGTGAACACCCGTGACCTATCTAAATCATAGTAGTTAGAATACCTTTCAGTTGAAAGGAACAATTCGCGAGGACCATAAGCTAACTGAATCAATTGCATACATGAAGTTGAGAAAGAACCATATGACATAGCAAGTAACAAAACACACATTATTTATACGTGTGTTGCTAAGAAAGTACCCGAGGTTTCGACACGTATGAAAGATTTTCATCAGAACCGTTTTCAGCAAGAGATGAGCTCGGAACATCCACAGATGTTGATCCATCATGGAGATCTGCTTTATTCTCCTGTGCCTTGCTCTGTCCAAGTGAACTAAAAATATCAACCAACGAATCAGGCCTTGTCTGATCGTCATCAGGAAATGAACCAAGCTTAAAAGCCTCTCCCAAGCATTCTCTAGCAACCTCAAGGCCTTCAACATCATCACCTGAGGCAGGTTCGACTGTTTAACAGTTGACAAGCCCGCATAAGTCAGGGATTTTGAAATACACAAAAGTGCACAAGCATGTTAGAGCAAAAGAAGCTTAAGATGCACCCAAACATCATGAAGCAACCTGATATATAATAGAGAAAAACAGAAAAAAAGTGCTCGAGAGACCGAAGGACTACTAAAGTTGGAATGACTCAAAAAATCAAAAAATCATATGTCAATGAAAAACCCAAGTTGCATTTGTTTCATTGAAATTTGCAAGTTAACATAAATAATTTTTCATGGGCATTTGGCAGAAATAATAATAATTCCTTTAAGAACAAGAAATCAAAAATAAAAATACAAATAAAAATAAAAAACAATGGAAATTGAAAAGCATCACATATCTAGGCAAGTCTCTCTCTTTAACATAAAATCAGGAAAAACACCTTCCCCAAGGGGTGTTTCTAGTTTAAGAATACAAAGGAAACTAAAATTTCTATTATCCATTAGTGCAATCAAAATAGGAAAAAAAAAAATTTAAAAGTGCCAAGATTGAGTGTCCTGATCCAAATTCTCTTCCAATACCAAGAATGAAAATCAAGTTCCATTTTATTCACTCCATTAGGGATTTTACCCCAACAAGCAAACAAACAAGAAAATCCCAAAATGGAAAGCAATGCAATCGAAATTCAGATTCCTTTGCCTCTGGTTAATGTCATTCAAAGTCCAAACTTTATTCCATTTCCCAAATTCGAAACTTCAATCGCAATACAGAACTTCGAAGAGAATCCTAATCAGTTATAATTCTATAAACACGCCTGCTTAAGATCAAACGAAGTAGGCAATTTTAGGAAACAGAGCAATCCAAAACTATCAATTTCCATTAACGATTCAAGCAAATAATCAAAAGTAATGAAACTCCATAAATCTTGATCGAAACAATGTAATTAGAGTTGGAGAGAGAGAGAGGGACCGGAGCTGAGAAAATCAAGGAAGGCGCGAACAATGCGACGAGAGGTGGGAGAATCCGTTCTGAGGTTTGCCATGGAAGAGAGAGAGAGAGAGAGAGAGAGAGAGAAGGGAACCTAGACTGCTACGGCTAGGTTTCGGAGGGAGAAGACGGTCAAGTGCGCAGGGTAAGAGCTTGCGCCATAGCGGCGTAGCGTAGATAGGAACCGCTGCTTTTTCTCTTTTGCTTTTTTTTTTTTTTTTTAATTTTTGATTCCTTTCCTGAGTTGTCGACAATCACAATCAGTATCAGACATGAAGACTCTGAACTCTCCGAGGATTTTCTCTTATTTTTTTCCTGTAAAAAATAATAATAATAATAAATAAATAAATAAATAAAACCCTATCCTTGTGTTCCCTAGAAAAGAATTTTTATTCAAGTATCACTTTTCTGCTTCTAATAATTCAAATGTTTAATGACTCGTTTCCGTGAGCTATTAGAATAAATAATATCATGCTAGGATACAATAACCGTTTGATTGAATTATTTTTTCAAAAAAAAAAATCTTACTTGCCATATTTTATTGTTAAATATAATCATGTGATATAATAATATTTTAAATATTTATTAATAATAAAATAACAACTCATATATTATATAGGTTAATATTTAAAAATTTTGATTAAAATTGATATTATATGTATTTTTAATTCATATCTAAAAGATCTCATGTGTTTGTAAAATTCGTTACAAATACCCCTTTAAGTGATCAATTTAAAAATATCCAGATTACCCCTACTCAATCTACGTTAAAACTATTTTTAAAGGGCAAATCTGCGGTAGAGCCCCTCAAAAGGGTTCTACCGTAGAGTCTCATAGAGTCTAATTTTAAGACCGTTATGATCAAAATATACGGATATGATTGTAGAGATGCACAAAAGGTCACATGCACGTGACCGTAGAGGAGCACTCTCCTGAAACCCCATAACCCATTCACCCAAAAGCTTCTCCTCGCCGGCGACACACACCCCGACGCCGGCGACACCCCCCGACGCCGGCGACTCACCCCCACTCCGGCGACTCACCCCCCGGCCTCCCACCCACCGGCCGCCGGCCGTCCGGCGACTCTTCCCCTTTCTCTCTCTTTCCCCTCTCTTCTTCCCCTTTCTCTCTCTTCCCCTCTCTCTCTTCCCCTTTCTCTCTCTTCTCCTCTCTGCTGCGGCCCCGCCCACCCCCGGCCCCCCACCGCCGGCCCCAGCCCCGGCGCCGCGACCCACCCCACCCTCTCTCTCTCTTCCCTTTTCTCTCTCTCTCTTCTCTCTCTCTCTCTTCTCCGCGACCACCCCAGCCCCGGCCCACCCACCCCGCCCCGGCCCCCAACCACCGGCCCCAGCCCCGGCCGCCCCCCACCCCCCCTCTCTCTTCCCCTTTCTCTCTCTTCTCTTCTCTCTCTCTCTCTTCTCTCTCTTCCCCTCTCGCTGGGGGTGGCTGGGAGGGCTGGGGGGGTGTCCGGGGGTGTGGGGCTGGGGTCCGCGGAGAGAGGAGAGGAGGGAGAGAAGAGAAGAGAGAGAAAGGGGAAGAGAGAGAGGTGGCGTCGTCGGCCCGGCCGGGGCTGGGGCCGGTGGTGGGGCCCGAGGTGGTCCCGCGGAGAGAGGAGAAGAGAGAGAAGAGAAGAAGAGGGGAAAAGAGGGAAAATCGCCGGCGGCCTGCGGCCGGCCGGCAGGAGCTGGGGTCGGTGTGGGGGGCCGGAGGTGGGTCGCCGGCGTCGGGGTTGGATCGCCGGCGTCCGTCACCGGCGGCGGGACTCACCCTTTTTCTTCTCACTAACTTTGTTATAATATGGTTGTCCCTATAATTGTTTATGTGCACCCTCAAATATGGACAATGAGATTTAAGATGGATGGCTCAAGAAAGGGCTCTATGGGTAGAGACTCTCAACGAGTCTCTACCACAGCCACACCCTATTTTAAAATGTTAAATGACTAAAATTAAATAAATAAATAAATAAAAAGGGAAGAAGAAGAATTATTCTTTAATTCTTTTTAAGAGCACGTGCCTCTTTTTTTCTTTTTGAAATAATTTTTTTATTATTATTACATCTATTTGTAGTTATTTCTCTTTTGTATTTATCTGACAACAAAGAAAAATTAAGAAAAAAACATCTGAATGACATAAATTTAAATATCATTATATTAATATAACATAAAAAAATTAATATTAAATCAACGTGACATAAAATTTAATTAAAATTAATTAAAATTTGTGTTATGTTAGTCAAGAATAGGACATTTGTATCATATTAATCAAAAATATAACATTTAATTATCTAAATAATCACATTTTTTTTCATATATATTGACTAATGTAATTGATACTACAAGAAATTTCCAAATTTGCACAAAATTAATCTTCCGTATAATTTTATTCTGTGTCTTTCATTGATCAATTGTTTGCTCCATTTTGCTACTGTTCTTATTGTGAATTAAAAAAAAATGCAAAAATTGTTCCAACCATCAATATCGCTTTCAAAGGTTTTCTTTAATTTTTTCAAAAAACTAAATACTAAGGGTTCGTTTGGATCGCAGGTTCAGTTTGAATTGAGTTGAGATTTTTAAGTTTGCATAGTAAATTTTGTTGACTTTTTCAGAAAAGACAAAAAACTTTTTCAGAAAAGACAAAAAACATGATGAGATTTGAGTTGTTTAGTTTGAGTTGAGATGGTGAGGCAAACGGAGCATAAGTAAAGGTTTTATTTTTTCTTGAATTTGGAATTTTTTTTTTTTTTTTTTTTTTTTTTTTTGGTAAATAAACGGTGAGAAGACAAATAAAAGTTGAAAGTTTGCCTGTTACTATTTCTCATTTTTCTTTAGGCAAAATTGTTTTTCTTTTTTTAGAACTTTTTTTTTTTTGGCTGAGAAAATCAAAATCATTTGACAAGTGTAAAAAATGATAATACAACAAAGTAAATAGTTTTAAATGATGTTTAAAAAAATATGGGTTTTCATTTTTTTTTTCTTTCTTTTGACTGGAAGAACCTCAGGAATTATTTCTTCTAGACCATAAAAATAAAATGACATGTAATAAATGGTTGGGAAGGAAGTAAAAGGAAAGGGAAAAAATTGGAGTGATATTGAAGAATTGTCGGAGATAGAAAAAAGAGAAAACCAAAAAAGAAATGACGGACGCAAGTAAATGGGGAGGCTTTCTCTTGACAAAAAAAGAATGAGGTATATTTGTTGTGGGAGTAAGGGGGAGTTTGACATTTTAACTTAAATTCAAATTTTTCAACTCAGTTTTTATCTTTTTCTGAAAAAAATTTTTGTCTTTTCTACAAAAGTTTCTTATCTTTTCTAAAAATTTAAAAAAAATTACTATTTAAACTTAAAAATTTCAACTCAAATATTGTATTTTTTTTTTTTTTTTTTTTTTTGTAAATGGGAGTAAATATTGTACTTGACAATAAGGATGATATTCTTTGTAATTATTTCTTTTAAATTTACATATGTAACTACATTATAGGGGAGGCTAGCAACTAGCAAGTGTCTTGTAAGGTATTTGTAAGTCCTTAGTTACAAAAAGTTGCAAAAATTAAAAACCGAACCAAAAAACTTAACATCAGTTTCAAGAAGCCAAAAAATTCACTCATAGTCTTACACGTGTCAGTAAAGAGCAGAAAGGCTAGTAGGTTATTTGGGAATCCGTGCTCTTATATATATATATATATGCTATAGATTTGAGAATTTGGATCATCATTGTATGATTCTGGGGGCAAGGTGTTTTGTACTGTATATGTATGGTTGTACAACTGGAGAAATACGTAACTGAAGATCATGAGTAAAAAAAGTCTACAAATTACAAATGTCCATATACTGAAACAAGCTTCTAAAATATAGAACATTCGATTCAACCAACGGTTTAGTTTTTAGTTTCGATCAAAATCTAGATGATCCTTGTGTCTTAAGAAAATAAAGGACGACTAAATAGTCTTCTTGGTCCTTCATATTGATTGTATTGTAATTCTAATCATTTTCTAATAATGTAAATAACGATGTTTATCTTTTTCCATTATTTTTCCTATATTCACCAACTTTTATCCTTTTTCCTGCTAGTTTGTTTCCTGAAACCCTTTTACTGCATCGTTTAAAGCGGATCTTCACAGGTTAATGGGTAAAATTATCATCCTTATCCTTTTATTTTAAGGGCATGTTTCGGGTGCAATTTACAGATGATATTTCACTATCAAGATTTCAAAATCAGAACTCTAAATCAAACTTTTTCTCTTTTTCATTTTAAAAAATTTTAAACTTTAAAAGTCAATAATTTTCTCATTTCAAATCGAAATGAGATGATTTTTATGTCAAAATGCTCATATCGACAAGACAAACAAGACATGATCTATTTTGCATTTTCTTTTTCTGAATACATTTCAAATTTTTACACTATATTCTATATCACAAGATTTTGTTAAAAGTTTTCCCTCAAAACACACATTTCCAACTCAACCTTTAAAACACCATCTCCAGATATCCTCCAAACGAGCCCTAAAACCTCTTTTATCTATTTTTCCCTTTCTCTCTTATTTTGATTGCTCTTTCTCTATCTCTTGCGTGCATTCTCTCTTGCATATCTCATATATCACTTGACTTCTTGTCATTATTGTTCAATATGATAGCTATTTAGATCATCTCTAATGTATTTATCAATGTAAATGCAATGTTTGTTACAAAAAAATATATAAAATAATATTATCTTATTTTATACTCCAATATATAATGTCTTTTTCTATGTTATTTCTACTTTTAATATGTATTATTATACTTTGAAACTTGAAAACTAAACAAATTAAAATAAAGATATAGTAATGGATACAATAAAAAGTCAAGGTACCAATGAATAAAAATCAAATTTTACATTTGGGACTAACTATATCTTGTGATAATTTTCTCTCAAAGTTTAGTACATGGTAAATTTAATATCAAAGAGAGCATTACATGGAAGAGCACTTTTTTTTTTATCTAAATATCAAATTTTATTATTGACACAAAAATTTAACATTATATTATTTCATTAAAGTTGTTGTTATAGAATCCTGGAGTAGCTTCGGTTTGTAGAATTACCACTCATTTTCTTTTCAATGAATTGAGTCATTGGCTTTTGTCCTTGTCAAGTACTTGATCATATTTCTTGTGCTTCGAGTTACATGATCCACTTGCTCTTCTTATTTTTATTCTAATTTTTTTTTTCTTTTCCTCGTGTTGTCAGTCGACTCCCTTTTGGATTGTTAGTAGCAAAAAGAAGGGGAAACTTTTGTAACTTTTATACTTTCAATAATTCAGTAAAAACTATCTTTTAATCCTATTAACCCGCTAAGCCTATGTACGTTCCTTAGTAATGAGTGAATAGACAAGAGGGAGTGTTAGATCACCTAGATAAGAAAAATGTCGAGAGAGAAATCCTTTGATGTTTAGTATGCATTATGCGATCCCTCCAACAATCTCCTCCATTTACAAAGGGAAAAGCACCTAAATGACACAAATTTAGAGATCATTTCATCAACATGATATAAAAAGTTAACATTAAACTAATATGACACAAAATGAAACTAAAATTAGTTAAAATTTGTGTTATGTTGACCAATAAATTAAAAAAATATGGTTATTTAGGTAATTTTCTCATTTAAATTATAGAAAAGATTAAAATTGGGTAATTGGAAGGATTTAGAATCTCACCCCTTCCTCTTCTCTAATACAAAACAATTATAAATTTCAAAATCCTTCCACTAATCCGACCACTGCTCTCCTTTCTTTCACTTTTCTCTCCTCTACCAGACCCAAGGGTGGACTTCTGTTTGCTTTGCAGGTCCGGGAGTGGTAATCAACTAATAACACTAATTTTTACATTTTTTTTTCCCTTGAGAAAGTTTCCCAATCATACACATAATTTCAATTTTCCTCGGCTGCCTTCAAGAACACACAATTTGAAATCTAGGAAAGTGACAAGGGGGAAAACGAAGAGTCAACAAAAGCCAGGGGTTCATACTCCATTTTTCATATTTGAATCGTAATTTCAATACCAGCTCTCATTGGATTGGAATACTAGTGGCAAGACACCCAATCCGAAGAATGTTAGCTCCAAACGATATTTACAGCCCTAGTCATTGAACATAATTTACAGAAGGGCAATGTGGGTGCACCATGATTCCCTTAGGGTTTTCGATATCGAACAAGCATTATAGAATTCGGTCCTACGTTACAGATTTTGATGTGTAAAGTCCCCCGATTTAATTCATTACGGGGTAAAGAAAAAAGAAAGGTCCAACGCAACAATGGAGCCAGAAAAAAACGTAAGTATTATCTACACTTTTCGGCTCCGAGTTCTTCTAGCAACCTGAAATAAGGAAAACAAAGCAAACCTTCTGTAAGACAGGACGTTAAACAATCATATAAACAAGTTGCTATGATGATAACTTCCTTTACAACTGACGCCATGTTTTCGCACAAAAAGTTTCTTCCAGCATTTAAAGTTGTAAGAATAAGCACCAAAATTGCATGAAGAATGTAACTATAGTTTCTATATTCCTTTCTTGAAGAGCAATTTCTACGCATCAACAGCAGTGAATGGCCACAAAGAAAGGTTTCCACTGAAAGGTCCAATTTTATCCACAGAATCCAAAAGTTTCTAGTATCCATCAGAATTTCAAAACCGGCTTCTTGTCTATCAGAGCACAAACATTGTCCATTAAAAGGTTAACACTTACGGCATTCTCACTTATGTTGATAACTTCAGATGCTGAGGCGTCTGCAAAAGCTTTCAGCCGTTTTTTCTTCTCTGCAACCATAAATTATAAAGTTAGGAAGAAAATCACTAGAATAACCATGCTAAAGATTCAGAGTTCAACCTCCGTCTTAACGAACATGTGCACAGAGAAGCTAATGTAATCAATCAAAACAGAGTCACTTCTCGATATTTCTATGACCACTGTTTACAGACCAAAATACAGAAGGAAATGTTCGATGCGAAATGTGATGTAAGTATCCCTTCAACTAAGGTAGTTAAAACATGATGTGACAATAAAGGCCTTCGTAGATGCTTAATTTTCCCAAGAGCTAACAGGTAAGAGAACTCTACTTTCGTAGGAACACTAGCTTTCCAAATAACCCAAGGAAGGTTAAAAAGGAGGGAATTGGAGTCATCTGTTGAGTAGAAAAATTCATAAAAGAATCAAAGACCAAAAAGTTCTTATCACTAGAAAGAAAGAAAAAGTTCCGAACTGCACTCATGCAACAAAGAACAATGATGGTGAATCAGAAGCGGCATTTAGCGGACTAGTCATTAAAATTTAAAGAGAAACTAAGAGGGTGTATGAGAATAGAGAGGATACCAACTAATCGTTCAGTGATAGTTAAGTTGTTTTAGTTTGAGGTAGCAGTTGGACAGTGAGATCAACTTTATGCGGGTTATTCCTCCAAATTGTACTTCCTTATCGTTCATGATTCAGAAAGTATGTGTTGTGGTGGCCGGTTGTCTAAGCTATGTTTTGGATCTTTTGGTTGGAAAGGTACAGAAGGATATTTGACAATGTGGATCAAGATATAAAGAAATGTAAAGTGCCATGGAGGTGGCTGGTGTTAGCTTTGTCTTAACTGAAGCACTTTTCATAGCGATCAAGAAGGAAATTTTATGCAAGAAAGTACTTAACAACTTTTTCTATTCCTACTTCTAGAGAATCCAAAGGCACTAGCATTT
>BKCH01001435.1:0-44789 GCA_008635985.1 Ficus erecta | reverse complement strand
TCCTTTTGCATTTAAAATAAGGGTAAAATAATAAATAGATTTATCATTAGAAGTAGGAGACCCCACTATCTCTAAATAAACATGCCATTATAGCTAATTAATAAAGAGGGGAAAAAGGACAAACCAGAATATAGAATAAAGAAGCCACAACGATAGTGCGGTAGCACCCAAGAAAAGAGTCGGCCACAAAAGCTCCTAACAGAGGCAGCAACGACGCCGCACCGTTCCAAGCGTTCACGTTCGCCGCTGCAGTCGCCGTCGACTGTCCTAGCGGCCCAGTCAGATATGTTATGAGGTTCGAGGCGATCCCGAAGAAGGCGAACCTCTCCGCAACTTCCACACCTGTACCAAACTCCAACTTAAAATCCTATAATTTCTCAAAACATGACTCAAAGAGTTCGTTGAAGGAAACAAACGAGGAGTAATACATGTCCAAGAGTACTCAAAGCATATAAAATTATAAATATATATTTATATATACTTATTGCGTACTCAAGAATTTAACACTCACGTTAAAAAGTTGTAAGATAGTTTAAGAACTAATTTCCTAGTGTTACATTTGAAGGAAGAAATTTTATGTATAAATAAATATTATATTATACTTCCCATCGCGAGCTTTTAACGTACCTATGGTAAAAGCAGCTGATCTCCAACCGCCGGAATTTAATCTCCAAGCAGGACGGCCTTTGTAGTCGACAGCACCGTCTACAGCGGTGTCCAGCATAGGAGTTTCGGCACCGTCGGAGCCGCCGAGTAAACGGGAAGTGGCCATCATCAACTACTAACAGATGCGCCACCACTAATTAGAAAAAAAAGACAGTGGGAAGTGGGAATATATATTCTTTAATTGATTAGGTAATGACTTAAAAGTTGCACATATTCCGTTGAAAGAAAAAGAAAAAGCATAAGCGTGCAGAGATAGATGGGACATTAGGTTAATAATTTAAAGAAAATAAACAGTGCTACTTAAAGGGTAGTAACAGTGTTAAGTGTGACAGTCATCCGTTCCTAAAAAGAGAAAGGGTAAACTATGCAGTCCCATATCGTTTGGGAATTGATATATGTAATGGTTCATAAGTAAAGAGACTGCCTCTTAATGGTATGAGGCCTTTGGGGTGAGCTCAAGAGCAAAACCATTCAAGCACGAAGCCCAAAACGGACAATATCATGCCAAAGGGAGGCATGTGTCATTATAAATGATATCAGAGCTTATACCAAACCTGAAGTGTGGCCAACGATCGAGGACGTTTGACCCCAAAAGAACGGGTCGTTTCATTAAGTACACACTAATAAAACGTGAGTTTTATGATATGACATTACATATAAGACTAAGTGGTGTTTAACACTAATGGTATTCATTTATATATATATATATATTTTAATTTTTTTTTCCAATTTGATACCTAGTGTTTTTAAATACTAAATCTAATTAAGATATTGTTGTTTTTAAAAAGGGAAAAGCATCCGAATGACACAAATTTAAAGACCATTACACCAACATGTCACAAAAAATTAATACTAGACCAACATGACACAAAATTAAACTAGAGTAAACTAAAATTTGTGTCATGTAGGTCAAGATTGGGGAAGTTTTGTCATATTAATTAGTCAATAGATTAAAAAAAAAAAGAATAATTATTTAAATAATTTTCTCTTTTTTAGAAACTATTATTCGGGGTACCTAAACCTGTTTTTTGAGACATGAATTTCCTTTTATGCTCTTTTACTTGAAAAAAAAAGTAATAAAACAAAATAAATTAGCACTTAAATTTTTTTTTTTTAAACCAAACATAAAAAATTCGTAACATAATTAGATCTAGGTTCGGATCTAGCTATATATATTTGGATTGAAAGGATATAATCCGTATTTTATGTCCTAAAAAATGAACTCATGCCATTGAGGTGATATTTTTTAAATGAGAAAGGTACCCCAATGAGATTTCTCGAACACCAATTTATCAAATTGAAAAAAGATTAAAAGGCAGGTACCAAAGTGAAATTTTCCGTAATTAGAATACGAATTGATGGTTGGACGTGGTGATTAATACAAATAATTAATTTGTAACCAGGAGCAGTACTTTGGCAATAGGCGGCACGCTAACATGTCAGATGTAGTGGACTAAAATATTATTTAGATTTTTTTTATCCTTTTAAGAGAGCAACAATATATAGAGAGGACTCTTGTCTTTTGCAAAATGACTTTACGTTTAGCACTCATTTGTAAAATATTTATATTAGGAGTTAATTCTTTTTCTTTTCTCTGAAAATTGGAGGTTAATGACATAAACATGCATTACTTTTGTTTAAAATGACTGACTTAACCATCCGATACCGATGGAACCACATGATTTCAACATCTTATTAGAACAGATAATATCATGGATAGTTCGTTTTAGGTGAACCAAAACAGACCTAATACTTTATCTATATGTATATATACCCGCACATAAATAAGTGAGACAAGAGAATATTTTTATAGAACATCGTTGAAAATGGTGAAAGTTTAAAATAGCATATAAATACATATATTTTTTTGGTCAATTTTTTTGGGAGATGAAGAAGACAAATTAGGAATTTTGATTTTGTTCAATAGGTCCCTTTTCTTCTTTTTACCGAATTACAATTATTTATGCAAGTTTAATTTCTTTCAAGTTACAAACTAAAAGACAAACTGTAAGAATCATTAATGAAAAAAATTCAAACATCATCAATTACATCAATAAAATGCTACTTATGAAATGTTAAATTGAGAGGTTATGAATGAATACTGAGGATAATAGGTTTTGCGAGAGGAATTACAAAAAAAAAAAAAAAAAACATTAAAACGAGTAAACGATCAATTTGTTCATAATACTAACTTATAAGACAGACATTTTTTGCCAAACATGATCTTAGTGGAGAAACACCAGAGATGAAGTAATATATATAGGTGTGTTTTCCATAAGTTGATCGTCTATCCTAATGAAGAATGACTGTCTGTGATAGAGCAACCATTTTTCTAAATATTACAGACACATACAAATTAAGGACACGGAGCATTATATGTTACCTCTTTTAATGTAAATATAAGATCTTGCAAAATGGAAGTAGGCAGCAAATCCTATAGCACTAAGTCCGGCGAGAAGCCAATAGAAATAATCAAGATGACCACGGTTTAGATTATTCGAAAACCAGCCACCCTGCCCTGATCCGCCGGTTGTGTTTTCAATCACACTGATAAGAAAGCTACTTAAGAAGCTCCCAATGCCAAATATATTAAGAAATAGGGAAAGTCCAATGCTTCTTATTTCTGTTGGCACTTGATCATAGAAGAACTCTTGCAGACCAACCATGGTGAGAACATCGGTTATTCCAAACAAGATGTACTGAGGTACCAACCACCAGACACTCATCGGGATCGTCACACTTGGCTTGTCAAGGAGGTTGTATTCTTCAGCAGTTTTAAGACGTTTAATCTCAACTAGTGCTGCAATTATCATTGTGAAAACAGACATAAAAAGTCCAGCTCCTATTCTCTGTAGTGTTGTGATGCCAGATGGTTTTCTGGTGAAAGCTCTGGCAAACGGAACAAAAACACGGTCATATATGGGAATGAAGGTAAGGATAGCAATGCTGATAAAGCCTTGTAGTGAAGCAGCTGGTATTTTGAAGCCAGACACGATCGTTCTTTCCATTGTAGCCCCTTGCTTTGTAAAGAAGGTTCCGGGCTGAGCATAAAAGATACCATATATCAAGCATGTCCCCAATATCGGAACAAGTCTAACTACAGCCTTTGCTTCTTCAACCTCTGCCACACTACAAACCCGACCACCTTCATTCAAATTATAAGGTGCAATCAAGGCTTTATCAAGGAATCTGCCAAATCATGGTATCCAAAATAGATTAGAGGGGCATAGATTCAAATGATATGTTAAAACAAGGATTCCATGTTTCATGAGATCATGTTTTTCATTAATTCAAAGATTGAAAAAAAAATCAAGAAAAACCATGTACATTGTTTTTGAACAAGCTTGGCTTTTTTCATGCAGGATAGTAGAAAATAATTCTTTTAAGACACCAACGATGGGCATTTATTTGTTTCATTGAAGTATTTAATTTCTTCTTCCATTCTTGTAGCCCTTCTCCTTGAAACATACACTGAGAGTTTAGTTACTTACTTGTATTGTTCAGATTTTTGGCGATGCGGGATTTCCACTTCAGTGGCTATAGTCGATGGAGCTCTTCGCCAGTTCCTAAATGCTGCAACAAACACCTTACCGATCCTCACAATGGGACCTTTCTCGTTGTGTGGAATGCTAAACCTATAAGTTGTAGTTCCGAGCAAGAAAATGACCAATGCAACAACCATGGCAATGCAAGGAATTCCAAATCCTAGAGCCCAATTCAGGTTGTCTTGTATATAGCTTACGGTCGAAATTGCCACTAAGGAACCCATATATACCCCAAAGCGCAACCAGTTGAAGAATGAGCTCTTGGCTTTGCACTCTTCTGGATCTTCACCATCGAACTGATCGGCTCCAAATGCCAGAATGCATGGCCTATGTGCACCTTGAGCAAATGCTACTAGATAAAGAGCAAGGAAGAACAATATTACTTGGAACAAAGGTGGAGAACACGACATGAGATCATTGGTTTGGCAATCAGAACCACTCAGAGATGGCAAAATAGCCGACAGGGTCAGCAAACCTAGCCCCTGTCATTGATCGAAATATAAGCCAAGAGTTAAATATCAATCAAATATGTCACACTTAGGAGCATTTCTCTATAATTTGGTCACAAAGAAAGAAAAGTAGGTGCAATATTTGCGCCTTAAATATTTCTTACTCGTACAGTTTTTAGATTTTTTTTTTGAAGGAACCAGTTTACGTTTTCAAAAAAACCTTTCATTGTACATTAATATGAGTTCATTAGTGAAATGTTTGCTATCAATCTAAGAAGAAAGTTAAGAACTCATGGAAAACAAAGCCTAGGCCCTTGACAAACTATTGTTGGAACGTGTACCATGCAGTTTAACCGTTTCTTTACAAAACTTTTTTTTTTTCTAGCAAATAACTAAATAAAAGAAAAATAAAAGATGTAAAAGATTCTGAGTGACTTCCTTTCCTCTGCACCAAGGCTTAAATTCGAAGCAGGTTTTTTTTTTTAGTGCGGGTCAGGCAATTACACCTATCTTTTAATTAAGTTTCCAAGAAAATTAGAAAAAATAATTTTATTTTCGGTTTTCTATTTTGAGGAAACCTTTACTCCACTTTTTTTGTTGGGAGAAAATTTTTACAATAATTAACTAGAGTAATTAGTCCTATTAAAAAAAAAACGACATTAATTAGTAAGTTTTAAAAATTTATGGGGTAACTAGTAAAATTTACAATTAAAGAAAGAGGGATCGATTAGTCAAAATAGCATAATATAATACAAGCTTTTAAAATAATACCATAAACTAAACTATTACTGTCAAATAGCATAATTATGATAAAATAGCAAGGTTAAAAAAATCAAAAATACCCCTCAGTTTCTCTCCCCACTAATCCTCTTCTTTGACTTTCTCTCTGCCAACCCTTGCTGGAGAATCGTGTTGTCAATCATTCTATCCCCACGCCGGAAAAGTCGATGTTGCCACTGTCCTTGCCGCCATCCCCCAATCGAACCCAGATCGTGGTAATTGCGATCCAAAATTGCAATATTCCTCATTGGCGTCTGCTTAGCGTCACCGGCCATCCCACGCGCGCCTACTTCCTCTAACTTGCCGAGGTCATCGTCTTCTCCGACGACGGATTCTTCTCTAGCACCTTTTTGGTTAAGGCCTCGTGATCGCAATTTTGCGACCTCGCCGAAGCTTCGATCTCCCCGCTAAATCCCCCCGAGCGACAAGCAACGATCACCTGCCATGAATTCGCCGGTTGTCTCTGTCGTTGAATTCTTTAGGCCTTCTCCAACAACGACATGGGATTAGATTTAGGGTTTTGGGGGGGGGGGGGGGGTTTCTAATTTGGGATTTGGGGGGTTTTTTGGTTTTTTTATTTATTTATTAATTAAGGGTAAAAATTGTAATTAATGAAATAAAAACAAAAAGTTATTATTTTACTTCATTAAATAGTTTATTTACAAGTAAATAAAAAACTATTGTTACAAAAAAAAAAAACAAAATTCATATTTAATAGTAATAATATTTATAAGTAAATATTTATTTACTAGTAAATAGTAATTTATCTGGTTCATCAATATCTTCTTTAAGGAAGAGTTATTTACTAAGAAAAGAAAATTTATTTACTGGTAAATATTAATATTTACATGATTTTATATCTACTAATAAGTAATGGTATTTATCAAGAAAATAAGTGTATTTCATTTTCTAGATTTTTTGACGTTTTAATTCAGTAAATACAAGATTTACTTATAAATAGTTGAATTTTAGTTGTTTATTTTCTAGGTAAATAAATGTACAAGTAAATATTTTTATAACATTAAATAAAATTCCTTTTAATTTAACATAATTACCAGTAAATCCAAATATTTACTAAGAAATAATGGTATTTACATGTAAATCCTTTATTTATCTTGTATGTTACACTTTTCATAAAAAATTAAATCTAAATATCAATAATTACATGTAAATATATTAATTTCAATTAAATAAGTAAAATATTTTTCAAATAATATTGAGTTCAAATAATCTTTACTTATTTACAATAGTTCTTAAATTATAAGATATTTACGTTATTTTCAGTGCAATATGTATTGTTTTGAATCTTAATTTGTTTGGTAAATGCACATATTTACTAATAAATAATGATATTTACACGTAAATTATTTATTTATCTTGCATTTTATACTCTTCGTATAATAGTAAATCTAAATATTTACCAAATAAGTATTAGTAATTATATGTAAATATGAAAATTTCCATTAATAATGAAATTCTTTTAAAAAAAATAATATTTCATTTTGAAAGCAAACTCTTACTTATTTACAAAATTTTATTAAATTACAAATAATACCTCAAAAGTATCCCAAGTTAAGCCCCAATTCAATCAAATCCTAATACTAAATCTCCAATTCCTATCACCATTGTCGCCGTTGCCACCATAGCCGTATCTTCAAAGAACGAGTCCACTACTAGAAAATAAGGATTACACAACTGCGATTACACGACGGTTTCAAAAAACCGTCGTGTAACTTGGAGTTTACATGACGGTTGGTTCGGAGGAACCGTCGTGTAAACCGTGGGTTTAAACAAAGGTTCGGAGGATCGATAATGTATATGCTATAGTGTATGAATTCTCTTAAATAAATTATCTATATGCTAAATTTTACTCTTTTACAATTATTAACTTACAATATTTATAATCTTATTATATATTTTCTTTAATTTTGTTAAAATTCTATTTTTTTTTAACGCATCCATCTTAAAGCTAAGTTAAATTTAAATAAATAAATAAGAATCCAAGTAAAGGTGTCCTATTTGCAAATTTTAAAAAAATAATATATATACCCACAAAAATTGTATTAGAAGATATCGATTAATTACGTTTCAGCTAACTATTAAAAAAAAGGAAAAAATTATCAGTACCAGAAAGAAAAAAAGAAAAATACATTTATGAAAAAAGGAAAAAGAAAGAATGACATTAATATAATTTTTTTTTTCTTTTTCACTACTTGTTAGTGTTCTTACTTTTTAAATTTCTAATTTTAATAATTTGACTTTTAAAATTTTTAAATTATTACAATATACTTATTTGGTTTAATTTCTTATTAAACTGATATCGGAAATCTTACATACGTATAATATTGGGAGAAAAAAAAATCCTAGATTAAAAAAAAATTCAAATCTAATACAATGTCTGACGTTAACAGAATATTGTTTATTGTAATAAAGAAAACTTAGAAAGGTAAATATAAAAATTTCGATAATTAATAAATTTAAGGGATATCAATCCTATTATATCCTAAGGAAAAAATAAATAAAAATGTTGAAAACTGACCAGCACATAGAGAAGAGAAGCAAAGGTGATGGTGCGGAAGCGGCCAAGAAAAGAGTCGGCGACGGAAGCCCCCAAGAGAGGCAGCACCAACGCCACTCCGCTCCACGCGTTGATGTTCGCCGCCGCCACCGCCGTGGACTGCCGGAGAGGCCCCGTCAGGTACGTTATGAGGTTGGCGGAGATTCCATAGTAGACGAACCTCTCTCCAAACTCCCCACCTGTAACTCAAATTGTTACTTAATTACCTCGTAGTTACAAATCCAAAAAAAAAAAAAAGGACAATAAACAACTCCTGGCGTATCAGCCTCACCACTCATGAGCTCACCTATGATAAAAGCCGTCGATCTCCAACCGCCGGAGCTGGCTCTCGACGCCGGACGGCCCTTGTAGTCGACGGCGCCGTTCACAACACCGTCTTCCAGCATCGGAGTTTCGGCGTCGTCGCCGGCTCCGATGCGGTTAGAAATGGAAATGGACATCAATATTATTGACTACTACAGTTCAACAACACAAAAAAACCAATTCTACTAGTTATTAATAAACAAATTTCGTTCGTGATTTTCGTGATATAAATCGAAATTCTTGTTTTCGTCCGATTGGCCTAGCCTCACGACTCTGACGTGGAGGGACGTGGAGGGACGTGGAGGCTTATTGAATGAAGCATCAGTTACTGATTCCTTTTCAGAAACTCTTTTCTCCTCTCCATCTTCTCTTTCTTTTCCTAATGTCAATCTTCATTTATTATTTATCTTTGCCTGCAAATTCCATGTCTCATTCCCCATTACGCCCGTTTCTTTTTCTCTCTCAACCTATTCTCTTCTGTGCCGACAGAGGCACAAATTTTTATCAGCTAATTTTTTTTTTTTTTTTTTAAATGAAGACTAAACACCCATGGAAGAATAAGTATTGTCATTGAATTACTCCAACCAACCTTCAGAAAAATATACAACATAAGGGAAAAGTGATTCTTGAACTTAGTTGGTCTATATTGGAAATATTTAAGAATATATGTACGCTGTCATTATAATGTGTTAAAATGTATAATTTTTTGAAGTTGATAAATAAAAATGATTTGACTCAATTTTTAAGTTGAATGTCTGTAGTCATAGATTCTCAGACCATATCATAATATTAATAAATGTGATAATAATATTGATATTAAGAATACATAACTTGAATTAATTTTTTGTTTGAGAAAGGAACACAAAACGATTGATCGCTTTCTTTCTTTATCATTAATAAGGGGATTAACTGGTTATTTACAAAGCATGTCACCACCCCATGTCAAGAAGGAATGTGGTATATTTGGATGATGAATGAAAAAATGTAGAAGAATAAAAAAATTGACATTAGTTGATGGGTGAAAAAAAATAAAAGATAAAAGTTGTAATTTGATTATAAGGTTTTTTTGAAATTAAAGAGAGATGTAATAAGTAGTAATCATTATTCAAGGCAAAAAAAAAAAAAAGAGTAGTGATCATCAAATTTAAAATTTTGTTGATGGATGGATTAAGTAGATGTCAAGAATAAATAAGGAGCTTAAATAGAAATCTAAATAGAAATATGTTATTGGTTTGATTTGTAATTACAAAATTGACATTCTTTGACATTAATCTTTTACACCCAAAAACCAAAATTGTATTTTTTTTTTCGAACTTTTAACTAACTTACCCAGATTTTTTTTCCGTAAAAAATTTGAATAATAATTGTGTATTGAAATTGAAGAAACAAATTCCTCAAAACAATTGATAAAAAGAAATTCAAAAAGGATTGAAGTAACAAATCTAAGATATAATAATAAATTTACTAGCTTTAATTAAAATCATGCTTTTATTTACAATCATAATTTTCATATAAAGATTCTTATTTTAAGATTTAAACAAAAGAGAGAGAGAGAGAGAGATTGAAAGTCTATCAATTATTTAAAAAGAAAAGAGAGAGAAAGAGAGAGAGAGAGATTGAAAGTCTATCAATTATTTAAAAAGAAAAGAGAGAGGAAAAAAAAAAAGCATTGTTCTTATCTATACCCTTAAATTTTAGAGTCATTCTCACTTTATTCCGTCAAATTTTGAATTCGTCCAACTTAACATTATTTTACTAGAATTTTTGTTAAAAATAGATGGAAAAAAATGGGAATCAGTCTTACTATAAAGTCTGTTAGGATTTATGTTAAAAACAAATAAAAAAAATCACATAACAACACGTAACTCATTTTTTTCTATCTATTTTTAATTGAAATTATAATGGAAAGTATGAGACAATTCAAAGTTCAGGTGGCAGAGAGAGTTTTTAAAGTTCAGGAGACAAAGTGCAAATAACCTTAAAATTCAGGGATATAAATGAGAATTTTTTTTTTTTTTTTGAAGGTCTGCTTGCATGAAGTGATGTCTAAAGATGGTATTTTAATAATTCCGAATTAAAATTATGGTCCATTTTTATCTCAAACATTTACTTCGTCCAACAAGCCGAAAAGTAGAGGTAGGAGAAGCAAGTGTTGGAGAGGATGCAATTAGCATTCCTCTATAGTGGAATAATGGGAAAACGTCCTTCTAGACGATCCCAAGGGGAAAAAAATTTTGAATCGCGCTTTGCTGAAGCTGGAAATCCGTTTGACAAATGACATTGGGTGGGGGGGGAGAGGAAAGGTTATTTAAATTTTTATATTTTATATTTTATATTTTACTGTTATTCAGAAAGTATATCCTGTATTTTGAGTATTTATATTTTCATACCATCATATTATATTTAATGTACATGTATATACTTTTTCTATATCAACACTTAATTTGACCTCACAATACCATTAATAAGAAACATTAAAATTTAGATTATTCACCTTTATACAGAAAGTACACCCTACATTTAAAATTATGTATTTTTATGTCATTCTATAATACTTAAGACATATAAATATTTATTTTATCTGTCAACTATTAATTTAGACCTTAAAATGTCCACAACACCATTAAATTTAAATTCCTTTAGTTATATTTAATTTTAAGGTTATTTACCACGTTTTTAATATCAAGATTAGTGTCGATAGAGAAAATGTATAGATTTGTATATTAAATATATTCTAATGATACAAAAACACAGAACTTCAAAAAGCACGTTATATTTTCTGAATAAAAACAAATTAAAGGTACAAAGAGATAAATAACAATTAAAATTTAGTTTAAGGCTAAAAAAGTATTGACCAAGAAAAGGTATAAAAATACAAAATTTCAAAATGCAAGATATATACTTTTTGAGTAAGAACAAGATACATTATATAAAATGGTCGGCAACCCAAAATTAAAAAATAATAATAATAACGGCTAAAAGGTATTTTATTTACGAATGGTCCCCAACCTTTTTTTTACGGCTAAAAGGTCTCTAAACTTTTTAAAAGAGTAAAATTTGGGGGTTTTTTTTTTTTTTAACAAAGGTAAAAATTGACCGGAATATATCACGCGGTACAACACATATATAAGTTAAATGTAAATATTTTTCTTAATTATTCTTAAATAGTGAATCATATATGATTAACATGAGATTTTCTATTAAATTTTTATCGTCTGCTAGCAAAAATGATCAAATTGAACCATTTTGAAGAGTTTGGGGACTTTTTAGACACAAAAATAAATAAATAAATAAATAAAGTTAGAGACCAAAACGCAGCATTGTCAAAAGGTTTACACCAAAAGAGCAATTAATTAATTTAAAAAAAAAACCAAAATTTTAGGATATATTGTACTATTTGTTTAGTTCAAAATTTTAGCTAACTAAATTCTACACTTGAAAT
The DNA here is from genome assembly GCA_008635985.1 of Ficus erecta. Lineage (NCBI taxonomy): Eukaryota > Viridiplantae > Streptophyta > Magnoliopsida > Rosales > Moraceae > Ficus > Ficus erecta. Next base: position 33,026 of record BKCH01001435.1, on the reverse strand, counting down.
AAAAAAATTTCTTGCTCCAACGCTTTGAGAGAGATTAACGACACAAACATATATACCCGTAAAACCAAAGTGGCACGAACCAATTTGGAGACTGCTACCGGTATTTATGAAAACAGCTTAAAGGACATTTACAAGTAAAGAATCTAGGATTCTAAAGCAATCTTTCGTATAAAATATTGTTAACAATTGCTCCACTAATTACAGAAAACAGTGGTAGAACACAACATTTACATTGTCCCTCTCTTATTATAAGTGTAAGATCTTGCAAATTGGAAGTAAGCAGCAAATCCTACAGCACTGAGTCCGGCAAGTAACCAATAGAAGTAATCAAGATGACCCTGGTTTAGATTACTCGAAAACCAGCTATACCGGCCCGATTCGCCGGTTGCTTTCTCAATCACGCTGACAAGAAAGCTGCTTAAGAAGCTCCCAACACCAAATATACTAAGGTTAAGAGAAAGTCCAATGCTTCTCAGTTCTGTAGGCACCTGATCATAGAAAAACTCTTGCAGACCAACCAAGGTGAGAACTTCTGTTATTCCAAACAAGATGTACTGAGGTAACAACCACCAGACACTCATCGGGATTGTCACATTCGGCTTATCAACCAGGTTGTATTCTTCAGCGGTTTTGAGACGCTTAATCTCAACAACAGCTGCAATTACCATTGTGAAAACAGATAAGAAAATTCCAGCTCCTATTCTCTGTAGCGTTGTGATGCCGGATGATTTTCTGGTGAAAGCTCTAGCAAACGGAACAAAAACGCGGTCATAAATGGGAATGGAGATAACGATGGATATGCTGATGAAGCATTGTAGTGACGCAGCTGGTATTTTAAAGCTAGATAGAATCGTTCTCTCCATTGTAGCCCCTTGCTTTGTAAAGAAGGTTGGGGGCTGAGCATACAAAATACCATATATCAAGCATGTCCCCCATATCGGAACAAGTCTAAGTACAGCCTTTGCTTCCTCAACCTCAGCTAAACTACAAACCCGACCATCTTCCTCTAAATTGTAAGGTGCGATCAAAGCTTTGTCAAGGAATCTGCCAGATCAGATGCAAAATACCTTAAAGGGGCTTTGATTCATATGCTAAAACAAGGATTCATATTTGTATGAGATCATGTTTTTCCGTATTTGAAACATCAAAACTAACAAAACAAGAAAAACCATGTACAAGTGTTTATGAACAAGCTTGTCTCTTTTTAATGTGGGATGATAGAAAATAGTTCTTTAAGACACTTAAGACGGGAATTTTAAATTTTCAAAAGTAATTGAAGTTTCTAATTCATCTACCGTTAAGTACCTTACTTGTATTGTTCAGAATTTTGGTGATGCAGGATTTCCACTTCGGTGGCTATAGTCGATGGAGCTCTTCGCCAGTTCCTAAATGCTGCAACAAACACCCCACCGATCCTCACGAATGGACCTTTCTCATTGTGTGGAATGCTAAACCTATAAGTTGTAGTTCCAAGCAAGAAAATGACCAATGCAACAACCATCGCAATGCAAGGAATTCCAAATCCTAGAGCCCAACTCAGGTTGTCTTGTATATAGCTTACGATCGAAATTGTTACTAGAGAAGCCATAGATATCCCAAAACACAACCAGTTGAAGAATGAGCTCTTGGCCTCACACTCTTTTGGATCTTCACCATCAAACTGATCGGCTCCAAATGCCTGAATGCTTGGCTTGTGTCCACCTTGCGCAAATGCTACTAGGTAAAGAGCAAAGAAGAACAATATTACTTGGAACAAAGAAGGAGAACACGACATGATATCGTTGGCTTGGCAATCAGAACCACTCTGAGATGACAGAATAGCCGACAGAGTTAGCAATCCTAGCCCCTGTAACCGATCCAAATATGTACCAAGAGTAATATCATTCTAATATGCCACACTTAGGAGCATTTCACAATAATTTCGTCAAAAAAAAAAAAAAAAAAAGTGGGTACAATATTTATGTCTTAAATATTTCATATTCATACAGGTATACGGTTTCAAATGAAAACTTTCGTTGTATGTTAAGATGAGTTTATTAGCGATCGAAATGTTTGCTATGAATCTAAGAAGAAAGTTCAGAACTCATGGGAAACAAAGCTTAAGCCCTTGAATGCAATCTGATGGTATAGAATATTAAAGTTCAAAATACAGAGTACAATTTATTAGTACAAATAAAATAAAAGTATAAAAATGGAAATAACCCGTAAAAGTAAATAAATAAGTGTCCAATTAAAGGTGCCCCTGTTTGCAAACAATAAAATGAAAACGCCGACAGAAATTGAATTACAATATGTGGATTAATACTTAATAACATTTCAGCTCACTATTAAGGGGAAAAAAAATTTCAGCTTCAAAAAAAAAAGACCGAGAAAGAAAAAGAATGAACTTAATAGGGAAAAACAAAACTCACACTCTAATTGACCAACATAATTTACTATTTTCCAAACATCAGGAATTGACTCTCGAGCTAGTATTTTTTTTTCTTTTCTTTTTTAACTGAAGTTGAACTTGTAAGTTAGCGATGTGGGATAAATTCTGAATTTGAAACAATGTTAAACGGGTTTGGATTGAACTCATTCCAAAAATTAATTGAAGAAAAAAGATGCTTATAAACATCACCAATCGACGTATAAACATCACAGTACTCCAATAACTTAACAATTTGAAACAAATTCACAATCTAACTCAGTAGCAAAAAATAAAATTAAAATAAAATAAAATAAAATTCACAATCTAACTAAATCTTCATCGATGACTAAGAAAATAACTGTTGAAAACTGACCAGAACATAGAGCAGAGAAGAGAAGGCGATGGTGCGGAAGCGGCCGAGAAAAGAGTCGGCGACGAAAGCCCCCAAGAGAGGTAGCACTAACGCCACTCCGCCCCATGCATTGACGTTCGCCGCCGCCGCCGCCGTGGACTGACGGAGTGGCCCCGTCAGGTACGTTATGAGGTTGGAAGAGATTCCATAGTAGGCGAACCTCTCCCCAAACTCCCCACCTGTAAGTCAACTTGTTAATTACCTGTTACCATCCAATAAAACGACAAACAACTCTTGGCGTTTCAGCCTGATCACCAATCATAAGCTCACCTATGATAAAAGCCGCCGATCTCCAACTGCCGGAGCTGGCCCTGGAGGCAGGACGGCCCTTGTAGTCGACGGCACCGTCCACGACACCGTTTTCCAGCATCGGAGCTTCGGCGTCATCGCCGGCTCCAATGCGGTTAGAGACGGAAACGTCCATTAATATTGACTACTACAGTTGACACAAACAACAAATTCCACTCGTTACTAATTAAATAAATGATTGAGATTTGAGCGTAATTAAACATATTTTGTCTCTCGTTTGCGTCATAAACAAAATAATGAGAGCGTCCTTTAAAAATAGGACAAGGAAAGGGGGAAAAAAAAAACGAAGAAGAAGAAGAAAAGAAAAGAAATTTCAGAATGAGAATGACGCTTTGGTGACGCAGGAAACGACAAATGACATTCAAGAATAAAAAAATAATATCTAATATTAACAATAATTAAACAACATTATGCTATGTTGGTAGGATGGAAAGTGAAGCGAAGTCGAGGGAAAATGATGTTTGGGAAAGAAAAAAAGGATGAGAAAAAAAAATTAGCAAATAAGTCATTTTTTAATTAATATTAAAAATACTTAAAGAAAATATTATATTTAAAAAATATTTGAGCTAAATAGTATTACATGTTTATTTACATGAAAATTTTAAGGTAATTTTATCATATATATATATATGCTTTATAATGAATTATTTATCATAAATATGAAATTTACTTCAAGTACTTTATTTATAAGAATATTTTTAAGATAATTTTGTCATAAATAGTGCTTCATAAATACCTTATTTATTATGAATATGCTATTTACCATCACTCAAAACTTTCTCTACCATTTACCATCACACAACAAGTTTTTAACATATTTCTCTTATCCCAAAAAATAGTTTGTAGTAGGGCTCACTAATTTTTATCTTTTTAAATTAGGTGGAAAATCAAAATGGTGATTCTATTGGCATGTCTCTCTTAACTCTATTCACTCATTCTACGTAACTTTACTTATTCCACATCCCTATATACTATAATATTACTGCTAATTCTACTTCATAAAAGAAATATTATTTTACCACTTGAATATCTTCTCACATCCATGTACTGCAAATACTTTCAAACATCCGAAAAGCTCTTTTAATATTTATATTTTCTTATCATGCATGAAACAATGAATATAATGTACCTATATTAATGTTGCCTTTCAATTATTTACTTAATTGCTAAAGGTAAACTTATCATTTTATGATCACTTCTTACCATGAAAATTTATCATTACTTAGTATTTTAATTGAGAATTTCATTTAATTTTTTGTCTTATTTACTATTCTAGAGTCTCATAAAGTTATATTATAAAATTTAGCTATTTTAAAATGAATTTTCATATTTTACGTTAATTTCCAACGATATCGATATTTCCGTAGATATTTTCGTAAAATTTAAATACTAAACTTTCCTCAATTATCAATATTTTATCCTTGCATCCATCATTTTATTTTGTTTGTTTACTTTATTATTATTAATTTTTTTTTATCTCTTTCTTCATTTTTTCTTTTTCATTTTTTTTTTTTGTTGATGAAGCTTTAGAAGTGTAGTCTTTTTTTTCATGTAAAGAAAATTGGATTTAAAAAAATAAACATATTTAATATTTCTATTTTAAATGAGTATATTTAATACATATCTTAAATTAAAATTTTTCAAGAAAAAAGAAGTTTTTCAAAAAGAAAAGAAAAGAAAATGGTTATTGAAAAAAAATATATTGTATAGAATAAGGTTTTGTGTTGTTTATTTAGATTTAAAAACGGCCTTAAAACATAAGACACAAATTAAAGTTGCATAAGGAAAAAAATTAGTGAAAATGTATGAGTGGTTATATACATAGTACGTAAGTATACATACACACACACACACACCTATATATATATTATATGTTTCTATGTTGAAGTGATAATATAAATATTTAAAGTGAAATAATATAAATATAAAACTAAATAGTAATTGTATAAATTTTTATTTTCTTTCATTTATATTTACGGAACAACCTTTTCTTTATATAAATGGTGAATCAAGAATAAGTTGGTTCTCATCATTTGGTAAAATTGTTGGATAGATGAAAATGATTAAAATGTGTAGTCTGAATCTGGGCATGGTGAAGTGTAAGTTTGAGATCCTAAAAACTGTATGTAGAGAGACACGTAGGGATGTGTGTATTTCAAATATAACCTGTTACAAATTGTGATGGCGACATAAGGTAGGACAATGAAAAAGAAGAAAACCATTAACCAGAAATAGAGTTTCCATTAACCATTATTGATTGCTGAAACATAAATGCACCTTAAAGAGAAGATCTTTACTACCACCTAAAGTGGACTTCAAAGAAAAAACATGCTCTTTTATGTTGGTTCCTTGGGTCCTCTTCTCCACATCCTCTTATTTATTCCACTTCTTCTTTGGCTTAATTTAATATTGTATATAAGGAGAGAGAGGTACGTATGTTTTTCTAAAGGATATCTTTGACCTTTCGAACAGTGGCCATCCCACTTCTTTTTCTTTTTTGTTTTTTTAAAGCATCTTTTTTCTTTTATGTTTTCTCTGATCCCCACGTTTTTTTAAATCTTTAACTGCCTCTTTATGTGTCAACTGTCAGATAATAATACAGCTTGCCCTCATTTTTTACCTTCCATTAATCTTAATCCAACGGTGCAGGTAAAACTACTGTATGTATCCGGTAATTTGGAGGTGTCGAAAGGGAGACTCTCCTTGTATCTATAACACTTTAGAATTTGATCTTTATTAGATTTTATGGGTTTTTCTTGACGTGAATGGTCATCGACTTTCTTTCTTTCATTATTATTATTATTATTTTTTTTTTTTTTTTGCACCCGTATGTCTTATAAATTTCAATTGCGTGACGCTATTCGGTCTTTCGTTTCTATGTAATGAACAAAAATCTTCGTATTTAAATTTTTTATTAAAAACGTTGGTCTAAATGATCTCTTACGAGGATTTATGAAAAATTTTATATTCAATATTCACTGTTTATTTATTTATTTTTTTAATTTGGTATCCTACCTGTTTTCTTCTTCTTTTTTTTTTCGAAAATGGAAATTTCAACTCAAAAAAGGTATTCAAACAATCGTAATACATGAGACATTAACCTCCATTTAGACCGGTTCCACCAATAATATGTTTGAAGCTCAATGAAAGACGTATGCCTAAAATCTGATAACAGTAAAAGTAACTCAGACACATTAAGATTGAACATACATAAGGCTATTTTTTACAAAAAATCCTATCATCAATGAAGCCTCCGATCGATTGATTGTTAGGACCATGTAGCACTATGGCCATTACCCATTTCATGTAGATCAAATCTAGAGAAAATCAAACGAAATACTACTAAAACATTGATCCAGAGGACAAGAAGGAAATTCAGAAGGTGAAAAATTAACCTAAAATGAAATATGAAATATGAAAAAAAAAAAACCAAACATAAAAAATTGTCACATTAAAAAAGAAAGGGAATAGAATGAAATATAACTTCAGATCAAGCTAGACATAATTGGATTAAAATAAGTGAAACAAGTGAACTATTCTTATAGGGCATCGTTTGAAAACTGAGACAAATAAAAAAGCACCTAAATACAAATTTTAGTGTTTTTTTTTTTTTTTTCAATGAAGTAGACAACTTTTGAATTTTAATTTTCTCACTTACATTTCTTTATTTCATTCAAGTTTCAACGTGTAGAACTGTGATAGAGCATTCATTTACATGTGAAGCACTTAAACTATTCAGCAAAAATTTAAATAAAATAAAATAAAATAAAAAGCCATTCTCTTAATAATTACAGACATATGTACAAGGGACACAGAGCATTTATATGGTACCCCTTCTATTGTAAATATAAGATCTTGCAAAATGGAAGTAGGCAGCAAATCCTACAGCACTGAGTCCGGCAAGTAGCCAATAGAAGTAATCAAGATGACCCCGGTTTAGATTATTCGAAAACCAGCTATCCTGCCCCGACCCGCCGGTTGATTTGTCAATCACACTCACAAGAAAGCTGCTTAAGTAGCTCGCAACACCAGATATACTAAGGTATAGTGCAAGTCCAATGCTTCGTAGTTCTGTAGGCACTTGGTCATAGAAGAACTCTTGCAGACCAACCAAGACTAGAACATCGGTTATTCCAAACAACATGTACTGAGGTAACATCCACCAGACGCTCATTGGGATTGTCACATCTGGCTTATCAACCAGATTGTATTCTTCAGCGGTTTTGAGACGCTTAATCTCAACTACAGCTGCAATTATCATTGTGAAAATAGATATAAAAATTCCAGCTCCTATTCTCTGTAGCGTTGTGATGCCAGATGGTTTTTCGGTGAAGGCTCTTGCAAACGGAACAAAAACGCGGTCATAAATGGGAATGAAGGTAAGGACAGTAATGCTCATAAAACATTGTAGTGAGGCAGCTGGGATTTTGAAGCTAGACACAATCGTTCTCTCCATTGTAGCCCCTTGCTTTGTGAAGAAAGTTCTGGACTGAGCAAACAAAATACCATATATCAAGCACGCCCCCCATATCGGAACAAGTCTAAGTACAGCCTTCGCTTCTTCAACTTCGGCTACACTACAAGCCCAACCATCTTCCTTTAAAGGATATGGTGCCATCAAGGCTTTGTCAAGGAATCTGCCAGATCATGGGATCCAAATACATAAGAGGGGCATAGATACAAGTAATTATTGAAAATCCGCGTAAGGCAAGATCTCCTCGGCCAGTTAGAGAAAGATAAAGAGCTTCTAGACTAGATGAAAGATATATAATAAAGTCCGACAAATATCAAATGTACTTGATGAAGTTTCTATTTCATCCTTTACTCGTTATACTTCAAACCTAAAGGCAGAGCTAAGTTCCTTACTTGTATTGTTCAGAACTTGAGTGAGGCAGGACTTCAACTTCAGTTGCTATAGTCGATGGAGTTCTTCGCCGGTTCCTAAATGCCGCAACAAACACCCTACCGATCCTCACAAGGGGACCTTTCCCATTGTGTGTAATGCCAAACCTATAAGTCGTCGTACCAAGCAAGAAAACAGCCAATGCAATGACCATAGCAATGCAAGGAATCGCAAATCCGAGAGCCCAGCTGAGATTCTCTTGTATGTAGCTTACAATTGCCATTGTTACTAAGGCACCAGCGCATACACCAAAATACCACCAGTTGAAGAATGAGCCCTTGGCTTTGAACTCTTCTGGATCATCACCATCAAACTGATCGGCCCCGAAAGCCTGAGTGCATGGCTTGTGTCCACCTTGAGCAAGTGCTACTAGATATAGAGAAAAGAAGAACAATATTACTTGGGACGAAGGGGGAGAACATGACGTGGTATCATTGGTTTCGCAGTCGGAACCAATCAGAGACGGCAGAATAGCTGACAGAGTCAACAAACCTAGCCCCTGCCATCGATTCAAATTTAAGCGAAGAGTTCTATATCATTCTGATATGCCACACTTGGGAGCATTTATAAGTAGTTCCGTCGAAAAGAAGAAAAATAGGCACAATATTCATGTTGTAAATGTTCATTCTGCTATACAGTTCTATGGTTTCAAAAGAACGCTTTCCTTAAATATTCTGATGAGTTTATTTGTGAAATTCTGCTATCAATCTTAGCAGAAAATTAAGAACTAAATGGAAAGCAGAGCTTAAGCCCCTGAGCAATAAATAAAAAATAAAAAAAAAAACCAGACAGACAAATTAACTGACCAGAATGTAGAGCAGAGAAGAGAAGGCGATGGTGCGGAAGCGGCCAAGAAAAGAGTCGGCGACGAAAGCCCCCAAGAGAGGCAGCAACGCCGCCGCTCCGCTCCAGGCGTTGACATTCGCAGCCGCCGCCGCAGTGGACTGCCGGAGAGGCCCCGTCAGGTACGTTATGAGGTTGGAAGAGATTCCATAGTAGGCGAACCTCTCCGCAATCTCCACACCTGTAACTAACTCAAACTGTTATTTACCTGTTTCAATCCGATAAAACAACAAACAATTTCTGGCGTTTTGGCCTAACTACTCTTGACCTCACCTATGATAAAAGCCGCCGATCTCCAACCGCCGGTGCAGGCTTTGGACGCCGGACGGCCATTGTAGTCGATGGTGCCGTCCACGACGCTGTTTTCCAGCATCGGAGTTTCGGCATCGTCGGCTGCAGCCGCGGTGGCCCCGATGGGGTTAGAAATGGAAATGGCCATTAATGTTAACTACTAAATTTGACGCAAACAAACCAATTCCACTTCTTATGAATGAAGGGGTTAAATTATTGCAGACGTGATAAGTTGATTTAGATTTGAACGTATCTGTGTTTTATCTATTAACAAATTTTGTGCGTGGTTTTCGTGATTATAAAATAATTAGATAACGTCCTTTTAACACAAAACAAGGAGTAAAATAAGAATGAGAATCACGCTTTGATCAAGTAGGAGATCGGTTTAACAAATGACGTTCGATATATACACACTCACAGAAAGCGTCTAATATTTGGCACTTTCCTCCTCCGTCATATTACTTATCACCCTTAGATTAAAGATGAATGGTCAAATTGTGTTAGTGGGTATGCTAGCTTTTTGAGGTTGTAAGCTGTTGCATAAGTGGTACTGAAAAGTGCATATAATAAATTATAAATAATAAAAAATAATTTTATATTAAAAATTCTCTCTCCCTCTCTCCTTCCCCCTGTCTCAGCCCCCTCCTGATTGTCTTATCGTTCCTTTTCTTATTATTTTTTATTTTCAATAAAAAGAATTCACTCAACACCAAAAGCAAAATTCTCTAGACAAGAAATAAGATATCAGTTGAAAATCTCACCTGTGTCGACTCTCTACCTAACCTCATAGCAAAAAGCACGAGCTAAAATATATTCCAATAACAAGAATTAAATATAATAGAATTCAAATGCCTATATACTCGATCAACAATTAATCAGAAAAGATTTTCAAGCGACATCAACTGATTTTTTTTTCCCTTCAGTGGCAATGTCAGCAAAGGACTTTTGAGATTTGAAAGCCAAATGCTCATCAAAACCTGACCATCAGAGGCGCTACTAACTTTTTATTCTATTGAAAAAGGGTCTTATATAAGTCTAAAAATAAAGAGAGAATTGAAAAGTAAAATCTAATTTTGTAATTCATTCACAACTTATTTGTTATGTTTTTTTTTTCCCCCTTTTCCCTAATTCTTCAAACAATATAAGCAAATGGGTTTTGGGCAGTTAATAGAGACGAGCAATGCTACTATCTCGCATAATGTGATGTTATGGCTGGTTGACAACATTGAGGTACATGAGCGGACACTTAATATATGTGGTAACTCGTTCTTCCTAAATGCAGAGTTGTTCGCGGCTGTGATGGGGAGTGTCGGATGGGGGAAATGAATTCGAGCAAGTGGGAACGGACGAAGATGTATGCTTCACATCTGTTTCACATCTTGCATTCTTGTAGGTTTAACCTCCGTTTGCAGTTGAAGATTGTGGCGTGACTAGCTTCACATTGCAATCGTTAAATTGTCAAATTATTACTTTTTGATTGTATAACTAAAAACTGTATTTTTACAAACTAGCATCATGAAACTATGTCATATATACTGGCTTAATTAATCTATGCTGGATATGTTTCCCTATATTCAGTCGAACCCTAATTTAGCTTATTACCATGTATTTACTTTACCCTTTTACCTATACGAATATATGTGTGCTTATGCTCTAGGTTCTCTATTTCATTTTTCACCAATTTCGTTTCATATTTTCTCCTTGTATCTACCATGCTGCTACATATAATGTTTCACTTTGCATTGGTTTGAGCTGAAGATTCTAATTGACTCATATCAACCCTAGACAGTTGCCAACTACTACTTCTAGTTATCTAATGCATGGGTTTTTGCTAAACTATAATTTGTTCTCTTGTAATCCATGCGTCTTTATTTTCCTACCTGATTTCTTCTCAACACTTCTCCTGCAATGATTCATGCCAAAGCAATTGTAGATTTGACCACCTATAGATGTGAAAATGGACCGGGCTTGATGGCTGTTCAAGCACAATGCATTTGGTTAATGGGCCCAACCCAACCCATTTAATTAAGGGGTTTTTTGAAAAATGCTCCCAAAAGAGCACATCTTTAAAATACGGCGTATCTATAATAGCTTCATGATTTCCAACTTGCCCTTCAATATCATCAACTATCTACTGCATTATATGATTTTCAATTAGTCTCTTAACTGCGTCATGGGTATTTTCTCACTGCTTATTTTTTGTCCTTTCTTCGCTTAACTACAGTTTCACATCCCCGTGTTTACATATTCCCTTTCCAAAACTTCTTCCAGTGCTTGCAATTTCACCATCCCAACGACATTCCTACTTCATTTCCATCTGGTCTATTTACTTTTATTTTCCTTTCCGTTTCTCCTAACTATTCGTATGTGTCGTGACCAATAGTAGTTACTATTTCCCCTTCCAATTGTTCTTCCCATTCTAAGAATGTCGTAGGCCAACGACACCCATGCTATATTTCACCACTTCTTTACAATATGATTTCTTCATTTTTGGTAGTCCTAATATACATATGTTACGATAACCCTACTGTATTTTACATTGTATTTATATTGTTTCTTCATTATTGGTCACCAAATTATACATATGTCTTTAAGTTTTTCTCCCTATGCCAACGACAACAACATCCATGCCACATTTCACATTGTATCTACAATAATTTTACATTATATTTCCCTCAAATATACATAGATTCCTTCATAAATACACATTCACCTCCAATTCTTCTATTTAATTCCTACCTACATAAAATTGCCAATCCGCCCTTCGTTCGATTAAAATACATTACTCATTCCTTACTTCCAGCCTGCATTTTCTGACATCCATCCTGCCTTTTTCAATGACAATCACCCTCCTTCAACCAAGTGTGCATTGGCTGACACAAAATGAAGACCACGTCGGTACCATTTGTCTTCCGGTATCGGATTTAAAACAAGCTATATATATATATATAAATTATTATAATATGGGTAATGCTAGCGACATCATGATTTTAATTCTAATTTTCAAATATCAACTCACATGATGATTGTCATCAACAGTGGTGGAGCTACATTTTGCCCGGAGGTTGCTGTCACCCCCTGGCCCAATGGACTCTTTTGTTTTAATGCCCCTTTCACACTAATTTTTTTTTAATATAAGTCCTTAATTTCCTGAAATTTTGAAGTACAAACTTTATTTAGATTTTTCTAAAAAGTTTGATTTATATTCCAATATTGGATTTATAATTATACAATATTTCACATTTAAAATTTCAAATAAACAAAGAGTCAATTACAATATTATTTAAATTCATAGTTTAGGCTTTTTAAAATTGATTATTTTAGATTACAAAATTTATATAAGAAAAAAAGAATAATATAAAATCGAACAATTTTTTACTATAAAATTTAGTTTAACTCACTCCCCCTCCAAAAAAAAAGACTTCGCCACTAGTTATCAATATGTATATGACATCCTTTTAACACATAGGGATAGCAATGGGGCTGGGCGGGTGCGGGTATGCTTCCCCCACCCCCATACCCGCCTAATTTAATGTGGGTGTAGGGGTAAGTAATATCTGCTGGAGGTGTTATACATTTATCCTACCCATTTACTCATCAAAAATTATTATAAAAAAATTTAAAATAACTTATATTAAAGTTTTCATAAATTTTAACAACAGAGTTATAATTGAAAATGAAATTAAAATATCAAAAACAAATCCAAACTTTAGAAATCTATAAAACTAAATTCATAAAGTAACCTAAAACGTTAAAACACTAACTTTATTCTTCTTCTATTATAAGGGAATATATACAGGGTGGGTGCGGGTATGGGGGAGCTTCCCCCACTCTTGCCCACACCCGCGCGGGTGGTTAATCTTAACCCCCATATTCGTCTCCGCACTCATATACTATCCCCCATACCTATCCTATGAGGAGTGGATACTCACATCCATAAGTAAAAATGACATTTCTATTAACACATATCAACAATTTACATACTATATAAATTGATATTTGTATTATTAGAGTTTGAATATTTAACATTATTCTAATAGAACACCACCACTTTTCCCATGAAACGAGATTGAGATTGACCGACGTGATAGTACGTGTAAAATAGTAGAAACAAAGAAAGAGGAAAGAAAGAATATATATATAGAAGGAAAAATAGTAGAATAAAAAAAGTGAAAAAAAAAAAATCTACCAAAATTTTAGGATTTATCTATTCTATTTGTTTAGTTCAAAATTTTCACTTGAAATAAACTTGCTCAACTCAACGTTGTGAGAGAGAGAGAGAGACGACCCAAACCCACCCGAGAAAACAATATGGCATGAACGAACCACTTTGGAGACTACTGCCAGAATTTATGAAAGCAGCTTTAAAGGACAGTTGGGCTTAATTAATTTAATAACAAATATGTTTAGTATCTTATTAGTATTATTATTAAGTATTTATTAGTAGTAATGTTAATCATTTTATATGAAATATATATATTTTTTAAGAATTTATGTGCTATTAAAATTGTTTAACTATATTTTTTTAAGTAAATGTACAGAGGAAGTTGACAACCGTCGGAAGTAAAGTTGATCGATGTGCATTGTCTATAAGATTGTTTGTATAAGAATGGTAATCTAAAGTTATAGAATACACTTTAAATGAAGTTTATTAAAATTTTTTATGGACTTATTTGCAAAGAAAATATATTTTTAAGGATCTAACATAATTTTAAATTCTTTTGGACATTTTACTTAATTTTTGTAAAGATTTGTTTTGCTAGCTGTCAAGTCTATCCATTAGTGCCATGTTGTTCAAACATTATGGTTATCCAATTGGATAAACCTTGTTATCCAAGGTTCGGTGAATATATTCATAAAGGATAAATCTTATTATCCAAGTTTTTGTGATTATCTACATAGAGGTTGCTTACCGGCCATTTGTAGTGTAGGAAGAAAGGTGAGACGCAGCAAGTGAAAGAAAGAAGGAAAACATAAAAACAAAAAAACAAAAAAACAAAAAACAAAAAACAAAAACAAAAACAAAAACAAAAACAAAAAATAAAAAATAAAAAACAAAAAACAAAACAAAAACTCCAACAATTGATCTTCTTCATCATATTTTCTCAACAAGACCTTCTTCCCCTCTTAAATCACAAAACAAATCAAGACTAAACTTCCTTCAAAAGCTCATTCTCGGATTTCCACACAAACACCATTTTCGTTCAAGCTCATTGAGCTCAAAGTGGAGTTTGTCATCAATTTTGGGGTCTGAATTTTATAAGCTATCTAAGGTCAGTTTAAATTAGGATTTTTTTTAATGGATTTTGAAGCTATTCAAAGCTAGAGATGTGAGGTTTTTAGTTGTGTTTGATTAGATTTATTTGAGATGCTTCATGTCAAAAGTGGGCTTTGATTTTTCTTCCAAATGTATTAACTTCTAATTTTATTCAAGATTCTTGATGGTTCTATGTTATTTGAGATGTAAAGCATTGTGAGGTCTGATTTGAAAAAAGATTTGATTGTTTTTAAAGTATTTTATGAAGTTGTATAGAAGGTGTTTGTGAAAATGTTTGATTGAGAAAACTGAGATTTCTATAACATGGCATAGGATTCCGATTTTATTTTCTCTGTTTATACTCTGTATTTGAAGCCAAAATTTTGTGAAGTTAAAGTATATATATATAAATCTTGCTCTCCACAAAATTGCAGGGGAAAAATATTGTAAATCGGATTTTTGGTGAATTTTCAAATGTTAGGTTCTGTTGCTGGAAATTTGTGAACAGCAATTATGTAAAGGTTTTGTTTGTGCTTAGAACTTGTCCTAAAGAACCTTAAATTGTCTAAAACGTTGAAAAGTGATACCATAATGCATATATTTTTATTTATATGACTTTTAATTGATTGAATATACTTTTAAATGTAAAATGACTTGATCATGGACCTTAGGACAAGCACGATCAACTTCCTCGAAACGATGGGGTCAATTTCTCTGCTGTAGTTCAACTTTAAAGAGGTAAGTAGGAATTCTACTTACTATGTCATAGACACTTAAAAAGGATATGGTATAATGTTTATTGTTTTTGACACATGTTTAGCAATTTAAAATGAGACTATGGATATAACGTTTTCCCTTATTGGAAAGAGTATGATTTGCAAGTATGAAAGCTAAAGGAAAATATGGATTATTGAAAGGTTTTATGAAATGTTTATATGGCATGTTTACTTATCAGGAATAGGGAATGAGAGTTGAGAATGCGAGTCAATCACTTGTTTACTTGCACTTTTTTTTTTTTTTTTTAAATGGGAGTGAGAATAGTGGGTCCTACACTAATTTGGGATTGAAGAAGGGGATTCGCAATCCAATGCCCACCTCCGGATTGTGACTCTCATTCCTACTATTAACATTAAATTATCATTTTATCCTTAGTTCATTTGCAAAAAAATTGTATTAAAAAATAATTACAACCTATATTAATTATTTTTATTAACTAAATATAATATATTTTTTATTAACTTAATATTATATAACTATTATAATTACTATTAACGTTATTAGAGTAGATAAAAAACTTTTTTTATCATAATATATTATTATGTTTCTATTTTTATATTTTTTATACTTTACTTATTTTAAATTTTTTTTTTACTCTTTTTAATTTTTTTTAAACAAAAAATTACAAAATTTAATTTTATTGCCTTAATATCATAACGATTATTTTACTTTTGATTAATAGTATGATAATAAATAAGTAAAATTTAATAATTTTTTTAATTTTAGAAAATACAATAAATAAAGAGGTATACAAGTAAATTTACAGCAATTAACTTCGATTCATGTTCTAAGTAAACGCATGAATGGGATTGATAGTGATTCCAACTCCGATTCCTGGAACCCAAGTAAACAGTATATTCTGACTCCGAATCCAGCCCACTCCGAATCATACCCACTTCGATTCATGATCACTCCGATTAGGTGTAAGTAAACATGCCAATAATGTTTTAAAGGTTTGCAAATTCTAGATGTGGCCTATGAAATTATGAGAATATCTACGGAATGTGATAACCCCACTACAATAGTGTCATTGGGACTGACCGATACCCACGGATGGGTCCTGAAAGGGACATGACTAATACCAATCCCAATGACAATAATGAAAATGTTTGGCCAAACTTAAAGAAAATAAATAGTAAATGATTATGTAGCTTAAACCCAATATGTGTCATATCTCAACGGCTTTCATGATAAGTTTTAAATGTTGATTTGATTTCTATTTGCAGTAAGAAGATTCAAAATTTATGATAAATGTATTTTAAGTACAGATTGTAGTTTAATTGTTTTATATTTAACTATGTTCCGCTTATTAAGTTTTTAGGTCATTTTAAAGTTTCATAGCACAAGTGGTGAAGCAAAGAATGAGGAAGTAACATAGTGGCAGGCTAAACCTCTTTTGGGAACCTATGTACATACTAAGCTAAAGTTGTTTCATGAAAAATGCTTATCAAAGAACTCTGTGGGTTACACTACAAAAGTTTTGTTTTGAGATAGTACTAACAATCTGGGATAGTTGTAATACCAACTCTTCATAATTTTTACTAAACTATGATGAAGAGTTCTGTAACTAATTTATATTAATATCTTATCATATAACTATCTCGGTTTTACTATGTTTCTATGTTATAGCAGATTTTATAAATGTATAGGTTAGTGACATGTTCTAGTTAAGTTTAGTTAAAGACAAAACTTGCTAGGGGGTGTTACAGGACATTTACAAGTAAAGAATCTAGGCTTTTAAAGCAATCTTTGGTATGAAAATTATTGACAGCAACTGCTACACTAACTACTGAAAACAGTGGTAGAAAACAACATTTACATGGTCTCTCTCCTATTATAGATGTAAGATCTTGCAAAATGGAAGTAGGCAGCAAATCCTACAGCACTGAGTCCAGCAAGTAGCCAATAGAAGTAATCAAGATGACCGCGGTTTAGATTATTTGAAAACCAGCTATCCCGCCCTGACCCGCCAGTTGCATTATCAATGACAGTGACAAGAAAGCTGCTTAAGAAGCTCCCGACACCAAATATACAATGGTAAAGGGCAATTCCAATGCTTCTTAGTTCGGTAGGGACCTGATCATAGAAGAACTCTTGCAGACCAACCATGGTGAGAACAACGGTTATTCCATACAAGATGTACTGAGGTACCAACCACCAGACACTCATTGGAATTGTCACGTCTGGCTTATCAACCAGATTGTATTCTTTAGCGGTATTGAGACGCTTAATCTCAACTAGAGCTGCAATTACCATTGTAAAAACAGATAAGAAAATTCCAGCTCCTATTCTCTGTAGTGCTGTGATGCCAGATGGTTTTCTGGTGAAAGCTCTAGCAAACGGAACAAAAATGCGGTCGTAAATGGGAATGAAGGTAAGCATAGCAATGCTGATAAAACATTGTAGTGAAGCAGCTGGTATTTTGAAGCCAGACACAATCGTTCTCTCCATTGTACCTCCTTGCTTTGTAAAAAAGGTTCCGGGCTGAGCATAAAAGATACCATATATCAAGCACGTCCCCAGTATCGGAATAAGTCTAAGTACAGCCTTCGCTTCTTCAACCTCAGCTACACTACAAACCCAGTCATCTTCCTTCAAATGACTTGGTGCAATCAAGGCTTTGTCAAGGAAGCTGCCAGATCATGGGATCCAAAATTATATTAGTGATTTCATTTTTCCTGATATAATTTTTTTTCCCCTTAATTGAAACATCAAAAATAAATTTAAAAAAAAAAAAAAAAAAAACCATGTACAAGTGTTTAAGAACAAGCTTGTCTTTTTTTAATGTGAAATATTAGAAAGTAGTTCTTTAAAGACACATCTGACGGGCATTTAAATGTTTCGAAGGTAACTAAAGTTTTTAATTTGTCGTCCGTTCTATTACCTCTTCTCCTTGAAACATACACCGAGAGTAAAGTTACTTACTTGTATTGTTCAGATTTTTGGCCATGCAGGATTTCCACTTCAGTGGCTATAATCGATGGAGCTCTTCGGCTATTCCAAAATGCTGCAACAAACACCCTACCGATCCTTACAAAGGGACCTTTCTCATTGTGTGTAATGCTAAACCTGTAAGTTGTAGTTCCAAGCAAGAAAATGATCAATGCAACAACCATGGAAATGCTAGGGATTCCAAATCCTAATGCCCAACTCAGATTGTCTTGTATATAGCTTACGATCGACGTTGTTACTAAGGAAGCCATAGATATACCAAAGCACAACCAGTTAAAGAATGAGCTCTTGGCTTTGCACTCTTCTAGATCTTCACCGTCGAACTGATCGGCTCCAAATGCCTGGATGCATGGCTTGTGTCCACCTTGCGCAAATGCTACTAGATAAAGAGCAAAGAAGAACAACATTACTTGGAACAAAGATGGAGAACACGACATGATATCGTTGGTTTGGCAATCAGAACCACTCAGAGATGACAGAATAGCAGACAAAGTTAGCAACCCTAGCCCCTGTAATTGATTCAAATATAAGACAAGAGTCTTAAATCATTCTATTATGCCATAATTAGGAGCACTTCACAATCATTTTGTCAAAAAGAAAGAAAAGTGGTTACAATATTTGCGTCTTAAATTTTCTTATACATACAGTTTTACGGCTTCAAAGGAAAACTTTCCTTGTATATTAAGATGAGTTTATTAGTGAAATGTTTGCTACGAATCCAAGAAGAAAGTTACGAACTCATGGAAACAAAGCTTAAGTCGTTGAATATAATTTGATGATATAGAAATGCAAAAGTTCAAAATACAGTATAAACTTTCTCAATAAAAACAAAATACGTAGTATAAAAATATTAATTACCCCTAAATATAAAGAAATAAAAATCCATTTAATGGGGCCCCTGTTTGCAAACTTTAAAATAAAATCACCGACAGAAATTGTGTTGGAATATGTAGACAGTGGATTAATACTAAATAACATTTCGGCTCACTGGAAAAATAAAAAATAAAAATAAAAAAACAAAACAAAACATTTCAGCTCCAAAAGAAAAGAAAAAAAAAAACGAGATCAAATTGAAAAAAAAAATTATCACTTTTATTGTTCAATAAAATTTACCAACATGTAGCAGTATTTTTGATGGGATGTTAAATATGTTTGGATAAAACTCAATATTAAAAATTAACTCAAATAAATAGATGTTCAATTTTTATATAAACATCACAATATTTCAACAATCAAGAAAAAGAATTGTTGACAAACTAACTAAATCATCATCAACAACCAAGACAAAGAATTGTTGAAAACTGACCACAACATAGAGCAGGGAAGAGAAGGCGATGGTGCAGAAGCGGCCGAGAAAAGAGTCGGCGACGAAAGCCCCCAAGAGAGGTATCACCAACGCCACTCCGCCCCACGCGTTGACGTTCGCCGCCGCCGCCGCCGTGGACTGGCGGAGCGGCCCCGTCAGATACGTTATCAGGTTGGCAGAGATTGCATAGTAGGCGAACCTCTCCCCAAACTCCGCACCTGTAAAGTCAAATTGTTACTAACCAGTTAGTTCCAATCCAATATAACAACAAACAACTCCAGGCGTTTCAGCCTCACCAATCATGAGCTCACCTATGATAAAAGCCGCCGATCTCCAACCGCCGGAGCTGGCTCTGGCTGCTGGAAGGCCCTTGTAGTCGACTGCGCCGTTTACAACACCGTTTTCCAGCATCGGAGTTTCGGCGTTGTCGCCGGCTCCGATATCGTTAGAAATGGAAAGGTCCATTGATATTGACTACTACAGTAAAACAACCAATTCCACTTGTTATTTGTTGAATTAATATATTGAGATTTGGGTGTCTGTTTTTATTAATTAATTAAACAAACTTTGTCTGTGGTTGACGTCATAAACAGAGTAATGATTATGAGAGCGTCGTTTTATTGAAAGAGGACAAGGAAAAAAATTAAATTTTAGAACTAGAATCACCCTTTGGTAACACAGCAAATCCGTTTGACAAATGACATGCAAGATATGATAAATATCTTAACAAAAATAAAGCACAGTTTGAGAAAACCAAACCAAAATAAATAAATAAGTAAACACCACTAGTGTTCCATTTTGAGATGGATTGAAGAGTAACAGTGAAAACTCGAAACGAAACAATCTTTTTTTTTTTTTTTTTTAATGACACATAGAATTTGTCTTCATTAAAAGGGTAGAAAAGTCATTTTTTAAGCCGTTTAAATTTAATCGAACGGTTGAAATATTGTTTGTGTATCATACTTATCATACACCTTATCACATATTATCGTTCTCAACCTTAAGTCTTCTCCGTCGCCGGCAACCTTCCCGTCGTCGGCGACCCACCCCCGGGCCCCCTACCACCACCCTGCGCCCCCCCCCCAACCCCCGATGCGAGAAGAAAGGGAGAGGGGGATGGGGGGTCCCCGTCGGGGGTGGGGTGAGGGGGGCCGGGGGCCGGGAGAGAGGGGAAGACAGAGAGAGAAGAGAGAAAGGGGGTGGGGGGTGTAGTTGGGGGAGGGGGGACCTGGGGTGGGGGGTCACCGGGGGGGCTAGGGCTGGTGGGGGAGGGCTGGGGGTGCCGAAGGCCGAGGCTAGGTCACCGGCGTCGAGGCGGTCGTCGGGATTGGGCGCCGGTGGCGGGAAGGTAACCGGCGACGGAGAAGACCTGGGGTGAGAATGATAATATGAGATAAGGTGTATGATAAGTATGGTACACTAACATTATTTCAACCGTTCGATTAAATTTCAACGGCTTAAAAAAGGGTTTTACCGGTATAGACCCTCAAAGGGTCTCTACCACAATCCTACCCTCATTAAAACTTATAAATAGAAAGATTCAAACTCTACACTTCATGATAGAATCAGGTGTTCAATTACCATTTTTTTCTTTTTATTTTCTATAAATGATGTTTTTTTTTTTCTCTCAACATAACTGTTCATTAGCTTTTTTTTTTTTTTTGGCATTCTATGTCCTATGAATTTTAAGGACAAATTATATTTTTTTCGCCTAAACTATAGACCTTATCACAAAATACTCCCCAAACTTTAATTTGTAACATTCTTTCCCTCCTTAACTTTGAAAAAGTTTGCGAAGTTTCTCACTCAATTAATTTTTTGATGAAAACAAATACACATGACACTCGTTTGAAGTATGAGTTGCAGATATTAAATGTAAAACGCTTATAATTAAATTAAAAAGTTAATATTTATGGTTGATTGTCATTTTTTTCTCATATTTCTCTCTTATAAGTAACTTCGTTATTTCACATTTAATAAAGGTGAGGGGTGTCAAGAGTGCTGCTAATGTGTGTCAATTCATATTTCTATATTTAATACCCCCAACTGATGCTTTCAACGAGTGTTAGATGTATTTTTTGTCAAAAATATAATTAAGAGGGAAAATTCGTAAACTTTTCTAAAGTTCAGGGGGAAATAATGTTATAAATTAAAGTTTGGAGGGCATTTTATGACAATGCCTAAAGTTCAAGGGGGAAAAGTGTAATTTGTCCAAATTTTAATTGAGTGACTGTTTGGTCTTCGATTTTATGTAATGAACCAGATCTCCGCAAATTAAACTTTTTTTTAGTATAAATGTTGGTCTAAATCAATCAATTCGTCAAATTTTTAGACAGAATTATATGTAACCGTGAGAGTATTTGGTATTTTTGGTTCTACAACATTTAAAGAAAACACACCACTGTGTTTGTTCTAGTAGTATTTATGAATAATACCCCCGTGTCTAATTGCTTAGGGTTTTAATTTGGTACCCTACTTGTTTTTTGTGAGGATTCAGGAAAATATCCTTTGGGTTAATTTTATAAATGACTCTTGAATTATACACAATTACTCATGTTGTTCCTGGACTTGTGATATTACACATCACACTATACTGAATTTTTCTATCATCCCGCCAACAGTCCTCCTATCAATATTATAAGAAAAGATTGGATAAAAATTGAACACGTTCTAATCACATGATCTTTAGATCTTGTTTGGGGTGTAAGTTTAAACTTACACCCATCAACTCAATTTTTATTTTTTTCTGAAATTTTTTTTTGTCTTTTCTGAAAAAGTCAACAAAAATTACTATTTAAACTTATCAATTTCAACTCAAACTTATACACCAAACACCCCCTTATTTAGTAATAAAGTCGTAATTAAATATTTTTAAAAGAAAATTGTACTTCAATCAAAGATATTTTGGAAGCAAATTGTAATTTTATTTTTATCAAATATCTTTAGTTTCACAAAACTATTTTAGAGGTACAATTTTCCTCCCAAAAATATCTAATTATGATTATAATCTTAATTAAAGGTTACATGATTTGAACGTGTTCAAGAAACTGTTCAGTTTTTTACAGTTTCCTGATGCAAGGCCATGTTCATAACAATAAAAAAGTTTGAGACAGTATGATGTACAAAATTAGAAGTCATGGGCCAACTTTAGATTGGGTGTATATTTCATGGATCATTTTAACAGCTAGTGGAGTTTTTTTTTTTTTTTTTTTTTTTTTTTTTTTGAGACTTGAATTTTCTTTTCCGTCCTTTTACTCTAAAAGATAATAAAATAATCTAACATAACTTTTTAACGAAACCAAACATTAAAAATTGACATATTAAAAAAAAGAATAGAATCAAATCTAAATCGTAGTTGTAAGTATAGTATAGCGGTAATATCACACTTGACTTTATCTAAAGATATAGAGTTCGAATCCTCTCATTTCAAGTTCAAAAAAAGAATCGAATCAAAATCTATATCCAGCTAGACATATTTGGATTAAAAGGACAAAAAACCGAATTTAATGTCCAAAAAAAAAATCATACTACGGGGATGATATTGTCTCAAATGACAGGGTATCATAATGAGAGTTCTCGAACATCAACTAATCGAATTTAAAAAAAAATTATAATAATAAATAACTCTTTAGGTGAATTATAATGGGCATGGTTTAGAACTGTGATAGAGCCAATGATGAAAATGTCGATGTTGACAGAGTTGTCGAGATTTTGATTTATGGATAATGTCAACGGAGATATCGATGTCGACGGATATCCCGAGAAAAATTGGATACTTAAAAAAAAAAAAAACCTTATAATTTTTGCTAAAATTTTATAAGACATGAAAAGAATCAATATTGCTTAATCTGAACTAACTTAAAACAAAAACAATGCATTTGGTATTAAATACGAAAATTATATCCCATAATGTATAAGGAAATCACAATAATTGATTATAACTTTAGTATGATATTACGTACTCATTAATAACTACAAACAAAATAAAATAATATAAGATAGTACATAAAAATTAAATGTCAAATATAAAAGAATACATACAAATTTCGAGTATTAGTCTTGATCTAAGCAATACATTACCGAGATATTACCCTTGAATAATTCTGAAAGTAGTTGATAATGTATCACATGTATGTCTTTCAGTCTTAGCTTCCAAACGCTAACTCATAAATTGAATATTATTGATTTATCCAACTTGATATAGTCTTGATAGATATGTAATGACATCTCAATATCAATTTATGATAGAGATATACCAATATATCAAAGAAACCATTTAGATTTTCTACTTCCAGACTAGACCCTATTTGAGAATCATAAGAATGATTATAATCGTATCAACTTTACTCGATTCCTAAGCTCATGTAATCAAAACTCAAGATGATAGAATTTTTGTTAGTTTAACTCATTTCAGTGATATCACATCTTCTTATATATTGTTTTGGTATACCGGTTATGAGTTGATAAATGCTATCACATTTTAAAAAATGGAATGGACGACAAAATTAAAAATTTTTACAAAAAAAATTTCCTCGAGTTTTTGATATTTTGTGGAAATATTCAAAAATATCCTAGATATTCATGGATATTGCGGATATTTTTGGATATTGTGGACATTTGATGGATACTCCCGAAATAAATATTTTTCCCCCGTTATTCATGTCGAAACTTTAAAATATAGATAATTTCGTGGAAATGTCGAGAATCTTGTAGACATTTTCATCCTTGTTTACAAGTAAATCACTTTTAATTATTCAGCAAATAACAAAAATAAAAAGGCTTTTACTTAATAATTACAGACATGTACGAAGGACGCAGAGCATTTATATGGTACCTCTTCTATTGTAAATATAAGCTCTTGCAAAATGAAAGTAGGCAGCAAATCCTGCAGCACTGAGTCCGGCAAGTAGCCAATAGAAGTAATCAAGATGACCCCGGTTCAAATTATTCGAAAACCAGCTATCCCGCCCTGACCCACCGGTTGCTTTCTCAATCACAGTGACAAGAAAGCTGCTTAAGTAGCTACCAACACCAACTATACTAAGGTATAGGGCAAGTCCAATGCTTCTTAGTTCTGTAGGCACCTGATCATAGAAGAACTCTTGCAGACCAACCATGGTGAGAACATCGGTTATTCCAAACAACATGTACTGAGGTAACAACCAACAGACACTCATCGGGATTGTCACATCCGGCTTATCAACCAGATTGTATTCTTCAGCGGTTTTGAGACGCTTAATCTCAACAAGAGCTGCAATTATCATTGTGAAAATAGATATAAAAAGTCCAGCTCCTATTCTCTGTAGTGTTGTGATGCCAGATGGTTTTCTTGTGAAAGCCCTTGCCAACGGAACAAAAATGTGGTCATAAATGGGAATGGAGGCAATAATGGAAATGCCGGTGAAACATTGTAGTGAAGCAGCTGGTATTTTAAAGCCAGGCACAATCATTCTCTCCATTGTAGTCCCTTGCTTTGTAAAGAAAGTTGGAGACTGACCAAACAAAATACCATATATCAAGCACGTCCCCCATATCGGAAAAAGTCTAAGTACAGCCTTCGCTTCTTCAACCTCGGCTACATTACAAATCCAACCATCTTCCTTAAAAGGATGTTGTGCAGTCAAGGCTTTGTCAAGGAATCTGCCAGATCATGGGATCCAAAATATATTAGAGGGGAATTGATTTATGTAATTATTTAAAAGCCGTTTAAGGCAAAATCTCCTATGTTCTTTACACACTCTATTTCAAACCTAAAGACTGAGCTAAGTTCCTTACTTGTATTGTTCAGAAACTGAGTTAGGAAGGACTTCTACTTCAGTTGCTATACACGATGGAGCTCCTCGCCGGTTCCTAAATGCCGCAACAAACACGCTACCAATCCTCACAAAGGGACCTTTCCCATCATGGGCAATGCTAAACCTATAAGTCGTCGTTCCAACCAAGAAAACAACCAATGCAATGACCATTGCAATACAAGGAAGCGCAAATCCAAGAGCCCAACTGAGATTCTCTTGTATATAGCTTACAATCGCCATTGTTACCATGGCACCAGTTGATACACCAAAATACCACCAGTTGAAGAACGAGCTCTTGGCTTTGCACTCGTCCGGATCATCACCATCAAACTGATCGGCCCCAAAAGCCTGAGTGCATGGCTTGTGTCCACCTTGAGCAAATGCTACTAGATATAGAGAGAAGAAGAACAATATTATTTGGAACATAGGAGGAGAACATGACATGATATCATTGGTTTCACAGTCAGAATGACTCGAAGACGGAAAAGCAGCTGACAGAGTCAACAAACCAAGCCCCTGCCATCGATCCAAATTTAAGCCAAGAGTTCTAAATCATTCTGATATGCCACACTTAGGAGCATTTATAAGTAGTTCCGTCAAAAAGAAGAAAAATAGGAACAATATTCATGTCTTAATTGTTCTTTGTGCTATACAGTTCTATGGTTTCAAAAGAATTCTTCCCTTAATACATTCAGATGAGTTTATTAGTGAAATTCTGCTTTCAATCTAAGCAGAAAAATTAAGAACTCATGTCAAACAAAGCTTAAGCCCTGAACCATTGGTAAAACAAGTATCATACAGTTTAACATTTTCTTGACAATTTTTCTGGCAACAAAAATAAATAAAAATACAGACAAACATTTTTTTAGTGATGTCTTCCTCTGCATCACGGCTTAAACAGGCACAGCAAATAACACCTATCTTTTAATTAATTTTCTGAGGAAAGAAAAAAGTAAATGTTGTTCTGTTTTTTATTTGCAATCTTAAAAAAAATAAAACACCAATCAAAGTTGTATTAAGAAATGACACAAAAAAAAAAAAGAATAAATGACGTCATTAATTGGAAAATATTAGGGGTTTATAGCTAAATAGTTTTTGTTTTAATAAGTTTTTTAAAAAAATGTTCCAAGTTTTTAAAAATTAGTTAAAAAGCCTAAACTTTTAAAAATGAGTTAAAAAGCCTAAGTTTTTAAAAATTAGTCAAAATGATATTTTTTTTATTCCCTTAGAATGGTTAATCAATTTTGTAAATAATCAATAATTAATTGACTATATTTTATAGTTAATCACTGATTGACTATCGGTAAATCACTGATTGACCACGGTCAATCACTGAATATGATAATATAACTCACAAATTTTTGTAGTCAATCATTGATTGACGAGAAACAAATCATTATTTATCACTGATTAACTAATGGTCAGTCATTGATTGACTCTAGTTAATCATTGATTAACTAATGGTCAATCAATGATTGACTCTAACATAATCAGTGACTAAATGAGTGTAAAAGGATATGTCACTTTTGGCGGAGTCTGAGATGATAGTTAATCACTAATTGACCATTAACATGTCAAAACACAAGACAACACATAACAATTAAAAAAATGAATTGAAACACATTTTTTTTTTTTCCAAAATTGATGAACAAAAACCCAAAAAATCATAGAAACCAAACTGAAGAGAAAATAAAACAAGCAAAAGCAAAAGCAAAAAGATAAGCCAATAATCTTACATAAAACCTAAGTTAAAATCAAAATTCACAAATAAAAAATGCAAATAAAAAACAAAAATAAACATTCTCATTTCAATTGCAATTCAAAAAATGAACTGAAATCAAACAAATACTAAGAAAAACACAACAACTGGCCAAGAGAGAAATGGGTAAAGGGAGAAAAAGAAAGTTGGGAGAGAGAGAA
Organism: Ficus erecta; assembly: GCA_008635985.1. Classification (NCBI taxonomy): domain Eukaryota; kingdom Viridiplantae; phylum Streptophyta; class Magnoliopsida; order Rosales; family Moraceae; genus Ficus; species Ficus erecta. The sequence goes on along the minus strand of BKCH01001435.1, from coordinate 5,851 downwards.
GAGAGATGAGGTATTTAGGGAAAATGAAAATTGATTAAACAAAACATAAATATTAGATCATTTAACTAATTAAAAAGAAGTTAGGTAATTTATTAGATTAGAAAATAAATAAAGGACACTACCCTAATTTTCTAAAGTATTATCACTTTACTTGATCAGCATAATTTACCAAACTCTATCAGTATTTATGATTTTACAAACAAAAATTGTTTTTTAAAACTATTAGAATTTACTTTTCAAACCTACAATCCGGTACTGAAAGTATTGAAAACCCAATAGACAAATTAACTGACCAGAATGTAGATCAGAGAAGAGAAGGCGATGGTGCGGAAGCGGCCGAGAAAAGAGTCGGCGACGAAAGCCCCCAAGAGAGGTAGCAACGACGCGGCTCCGCTCCAGGCGTTGACGTTCGCCGCCGCCGCCGCCGTGGACTGTCGGAGAGGCCCAGTCAGGTACGTTATGAGATTGGCGGAGATTCCATAGTATGCGAATCTCTCCGCAATCTCCACACCTGTCATTCAAATCGTCACTTTTACCTGTCACAAATCCAATCAAAACGACAAAACAATTTCTGGCGTTTCCGTCTCACAGCTCATGATGATCTCACCGATGATAAAAGCCGCCGATCTCCAACCGCCGAAGCTGGATCTGGACGCCGGACGGCCCTTGTAGTCGACGGCCCCGTCCACGACGCTGCTTTTCAGCATCGGAGTTTCGACATCGTCGGCGGCGGTGGCTCCGATGGGGTTAGAAATGGAAATGGCCATTAATGTTAACTACTACACTTGACGCAAACAAACCAATTCCACTTCTTATGAATAAATGAGTGAATTCAGACTTCAAATTAGTGCAGGTGTGATAAGTTGATTTACATTGGTGCGTATTTGTTTTTTTATGAATTAACAAATTTTGTATGTGGGTCTCGTGATAATAGAATAATGCTTTTAAAGGTCACATGGAATAATAAAATAAGAATAAGAGAATCACGCTTTGATGAAGTAGGAGATCGGTTTGACCATGACATTTGGAAAATATATACGTGTATACCAGAATGCCATGACTTCAATTTTAAGGATTAATTTTTATTTTTACTCTCTCAATTTTAATGCTTTTATAATTTTGTTTTTTAACTTAAAAACTCCTTGAATTACAACATGTTACTATTTATAATACTTGTAATATTAATTATTGCCTCCTAAATTTTTGTTCATTTAATATGATCTCTGAATATTGAAAAATTAACGCTTATATCTCCTAATTTTTAAACTAAGGGTGGGTCTATTGACATCTCTCATTTTACTTTTCTCATTCATTTTTCAAAATCATCAATAAATTAATTTTAAAATTAAAAAAATTATTTATTTTATCCCTTAGTTTTTCCAAAAAACCCTTATAACTAAATTATTTGTCTTTCTTCTTTTTTTTTTCTTTCTCCACATTATAAATCTAAACCACTGAATAGTTTTTTTTTTTTTTTAAGAAATGTTTTATTTTATTTTTATTTTTGAATTTTTTTTCTTACGAGATTTTTTTTCTACTTTTCTTTTTAGATATCTAATAAAAATTATTCATTAGTTTAAATGTTGAGATAAAAATCTACGAACTTATTATTTGGCATACTTCTTCCTGAAACGATAAAAACTTGAGGATAAATACTGATGAAGCTGAGTATTTCACAAACATAGTTGAAAATATTATGAATTTGGTTTACACTTTTATTAGATAATTAGAAAAAGCTCATAATATAGAGTTTGCATGAATTCCTAACCATTTATCTCAATTATTTACAAAATAAATAACCAATCAAATCAACATATTTGATTACATATCCACATCATTTGATTTTATATCCACATCATGCATATGTGTTTTCCATTTGTTTGTTATTTCTTAGAAAACAAAAAACTAATTATAATATGGAACTACAAAAACTATTGAAAAATAGGAATAATAACAAACAAAATAAAGAATCTTCTCTTAAAAAAATTCTCATGGAAATGAATTAAAAAATAACAACAAATTAGAACATTTAAAAAAAGTAAGGAAAAAAATGTATAGGGATTTAGAATATAATGGGAGGAGAAAGAAAAAGTAAATAATTTATTTATGAGGGTTTTTTTTTTTTTTTTTTTGGGAAAAATTAAAGGGTGGAACAAGTAGTTATTTAATTCTAAAATTAAAATGGTAAGTGGTTTTAAAAAATGGATGGAAAAAATAGAATGAAGGGTATTAATAGACCTACTCTTAAACTAATTGCAAAATTATTTATATTTTGTTCACTTAAAACTGATGTAGCATAAATATATATAATAAAAAGTCAATTTAAAATAAAATCTTTATAATTACTAAAAATAACCATAAAAATCTATAATAAACATTTAAGGGATCTAAATCTACTAGTTCCTTTAATTTTTGTTTTGTTTTTGTTTTTTGTTTTTTGTTTTCTGTTTTTTGTGGAAAATGTCAAAAATTCCCCCTAAACTTTGTCACTAGTGTCAAGATGCCCAATGAACTTTGAAAAGTGCATGTTGTGCCCCCTAAATTTTGACAAGTGTGTCATATGACCCCCTGTAATGGATTCTGTGAAAAATTTGGACGGATTTGCACGTGCAATGCACATGAAAAGGATAAAATTGAAATATCATTCAATTTCTTTACTTCATCTTTTCTTTACCCCACCCCCACCCCCAAAAAGGAAAAAAAAAAAAAAAGAAAAAAGAAAAAAGAAAAACAAATGATTTAGGGTTTTGAGGTAGAATTTGGGGAAACTACAAATGGAAGAGTATTGAGGAGACCATGTCTGGCTTGGGAGTCCAAACTACACAAGGAGGCTTCGTTCTGGATCTTGCGCTTCAAAATGTGTGCTGCGAAGGACTGCATCTCGTAATTCTCTTCTTCATCTTCTGCTGCTGTTGCTTCAGAAATACAATTATTGCTGCTGCTATTATGAAGATGATGATGATGAATTTGATTTTGAGCCTGGTTTGTGTGGTGGTGGGGAAGTTTCAAAAGAATGGAGGTGGCGACATCCCAGGAGAGCCCTCCTGGAACTCAACCAACCAAATCAATTGGGTTTTTTGTTTTTTTTTTTTGTTTTGGCTAAAGAAAAGATGCATCAATTGGATGGGTTAAGAAATTGAATGAATTGTCAATATTACACTTTTCATGTGCATCGCACGTGCAAATCTCTCCAAAATTTTGATGGAACTAGGGGATAATATGACACACTTGTCAAAGTTTAAGGGACACAACATGCACTTTTCAAAGTTCATAGAGAATTTTTGACATTTTTCCTTTTTTTTTTTTAATGACGTCAATTTGAAAAATAAATCTTCTAAATGCTAAAAACACTGAAAATTATTTATAAAAAAAAAACAGAAAATAAACACAAAGTCAATATTTACCGAAGCTTAAAACTGACTAATGTATTTATAAGATTTGTTATTAAAACTAAAGTTATTATAAGAAAAAACAGAAATGGAAAAGTAAAGGAACTTGTATATTTAGATCCTTTAAATTTTGATAGAATTTTCAGACAATTTTTATGATTGTAAAGATTTTAATTTAAATTAACATTTTATTCTACTAATGCCACATCAGTAATATAAGTGATTTTATTGGCAGTTTAAAGGTTGAGATGTATAAGTATTAGTTTTTCAATGTTCAGTGATAAAGTTACAAATGTACTAAAATTTAAGGATAAAGATAAAGTTTTTCAATCTTGTTAGACCAAAATATGAAAATTTTTACTAACGGTTTAAAGTTCGAGAGTCATTGTTACTGACTATTCATAGTTTGAGGGGCATAAATGTCAATTTTTAAAGTTTGGGTGCAAAAGTTACAAGTTTTAAAGTTTTGGAGGCAAAATTAAAGTTTGTCCTTATTAAATTACACTTTAGTTGTTTTCAATTCAACAAATCCATCCATTTAACTAATGAAAGGAACAAAGGTAACATTTCAAAGTTTAGAGAACATTTCTACCAATTTTCAAAGTTCATGGAACAAAATTATAAAAGCATCATAGTTTAGAAAGAAAAAATAAAAATTGACATGATAATCAATATATAAAAAAACTTTAAACTCCTACAACTAAAAAATTAACAACTAACATATAACATAAATTGATGCTTAAAAATTAACATTAATTTATTAGAATTTATTTCTCTAACATTATTTAAAAAAAAAAACATAAAATTATTTGTATAGATACCCTTTGAACTTTTCGAATTTGACAATATAGTCACTAAATTTTTTTTCTTAACAATCAAAATTTATAATTTTTGGCAATTCAGTCCTTTTTTTTTTTTTCAAATTTATAAAAATTTGAATGGTCTTTTATACATAACTTGCACATTATAATTCAAAAAGAACATTGTTGATCATTTTCGCATAATTTTAATACAATTACCTTTGAAAATTTGAATCTTAATTCAATTATAGTCAAACTTAAACTTAAACTTTAAAATAAATTTGTATTAAAATTAAACAAAAATGATCAACATTGTTCTTTTTGAGCTATAATGTGTAAGTATCGTACAAATTAAAATTATCATAATTTTAATGAATTTAAATAAAAAAGACTTAATTTCCAAAAATTAAAAGTTCAAAAAAGAAAAAAAAAATTAGAGAATAAATTGTCAAATTTAAAAAATTCACGAGATATTCCTGCAAATAACGACTCATCCCATGACACGAGATTGATAGTGTAAATTTGAAATGATACTTTGACTAACTAAGAAAATGACTCACCAACAATTCACTCGTTAGATTCTATAATTGTTTTTTATAGAAATTTCTACCTCAGAAATTCTATCTTGGTAATATTAGTTATGTAAAACTGTCAAGAAAATATTAGTTCCCATGACACGAGATTGATAGTGTAAATTTGAAATGATACCTTGACTAACTAAGAAAATGACTCACCACACCAATTCACTCGTTAGATTTTATAATTTTTTTTATAGAAATTTCTACAACAGAAATTCTATCTTGGTAATAATATTGGTTATGTAAAATTGTCAAGAAAATATTAGTTAGGTTACATTAAATTTTTGATGCGAACATTTATAAATCAGATTAATAAAAAAAAAATAAACCAACAATTAAATCTAATAATCAAAAAATAGTTCCTGTCAATTAAAAAGAAATAAGGTAGAAAAACTGTTCTATCACGTGATGTTCATCTAACTTTTTTTTGTTAATTACAAAGCACTTCAGTCCAAAACCATCTATATATATTGGTTGCGAGGCATTTACATGTACAAGACAATCCTTAAGGTTTTAAAAACAGAAAACAGAGAATTTAACCTACAACATACATTCCCGCCAAAAACAGCCAAAACTACAATTCTCATTTGACACCCAAAATTCCTTCTAGCATGTCAATATGTCATGTGGAGACGCTGTGCAAGATAATAGACATGCCAAGAAAGGGACATCAGAGATAGGATGTTGAGAAAAGACGACAGCGTATTTAGCTTCTTTAGCCTCCCCTTCAACAAGATCACCTTGTTCCGCGCTGCCTCATGCTCCGGCGGTTCTGCCTCGACGGTAGTCGGTGCAGGATTGGCTGCCGTTGTCTGCTGCTCGGCAGCAAGCTCTCCTGATCTTCCTCTTCCCTCTTCTTTCTCGACCTTCATCCTCTCGAACATTACCTGCAAACAAGGTTCGCAACAAAGGAAAACAAGGGTCATTCCTAGGTTACATATGCAAATTCGGTGTCTCATAATGTTTACTATGATCAAATTGACTTCTTTTTTTTTTAAATTTTTCTAGACATACATATGTAACAAGTAACAACCAACTATTCCATTGATAAAATGACAAGTGAGTGGTTAAAGTATTCGACCAA
>BKCH01001434.1:0-27260 GCA_008635985.1 Ficus erecta | reverse complement strand
ACTCAATCAGACAGGTAGAAAGTACTAGTGCAGTTACCTCGATCTTTCCTTCCTCGCGACCGACTCCCAATCCTTGGTAGCAATTCCAGTCCTCCAGTCTAGGCTAACACTAAAGCTTGATCCCTCCGAGAATTTCCCATCCAACCAAAAACACGCCAAGTAGTTTCCACTCTCTGTGGTTGTAAATGCAAACTGTCCTTGTGTTGCATTTTCTTTGTGATATAGATTGTTCCCATATGGCGACGTCACCTGTTAAAAAACACAAAAACAAAAATAAAAACCCCAACACAAGGACTAAAACACTTTACACCAGTAACTCAACAATGAAGTTGGAAGAAATAGTTCTGAATTTCACTCCTAAGTAAAGTTCAAAGTTCCACAGCTACGAAAGAAAAGCCACTACCGACCACATTTTTTCGGCTTTCTTATAGTTCATAGTTTACAATTTGAACATTTGACTTGAGGGAAATTGCACTTTAACCAGCCACTTTGGCACATTGCATCCGGCAAAAAGAATTATACTCCGATACGTATTTCGTGGTTGCAGGCTCAACCTACTCGTAAATCCACACTCGTTTCAATATCAAGGTTCACAATCCGAATCCCCGTAAGAGGAAAATGTATTTCGATGTTCTAGGCAAAATTCGACATGTTGCTGCCTCCGGATTATTTCGAACAAGGATACGGGTCAGCATCAAATTTTTTTCTGGCTGCCACAAGTCAAATTTTACTGATGAATGTTAAGGAATGAAGTGAAAATGTGCCTAATCTAAGCCTATAACATTGGTTGCAGGTATTTATAGCTAACAGCTAATCTACCATTTACCCTCTTTGCAATTTACTCATAATACTAGATTTCGAGCTCCATATTTTGAGGCTGCTTTCAGAACTGTCCAGCCAAATTGTTTTCCAAAATAATAATAATTTTGTCTTCTTTGTCTAAAATTTAACATTTGGAAATTGGAACCAATCCCCAAGTTCAAAAAAAAAAGAAAAGAAAAGAAAAAAGAAAGAAATGAAAGAAATTGGAACTGATCCAAGATGAAATTAGCCAAAAAAAAAAAAAAAAAAAAAGGAAATTGTTGCAGAAAGCTAATCCGTTCCTCCGAATTCGGCATTTAAATGATCTATCCTAGATCCATGTAGAGCTATAACTGAAAAAAGAAAAAAAAAAAAAAAATATATATATATATATATATAATTGAAACAATAACTTTTTTTGTTTAAAAAAAAGAAAGAAAAACGACAGAAAAAATCAATCTAAGAATCGAACATTAACAAAATCGATTACCCGAACAGAGATGGTGGGGATGTGTTGAGGCAGTTGATCGTTAAGATCAACGGCATCGTGTACGACGTAGTAATTAGCCAAAACTACCACGTTTGAGTGTATCTCCTCGGAGACGCACTTGGTTCCGGAGCCGGGAAGGCTCAACCATATCGCCGTCGCCGGAGTCACCAGAAGGCCCAGCCACCATACGGCGGCTACTGAAGCCCACGCCATTCGAGCGCGTCGGCTAATGTTCTGCGCCATTTCGAAGATCTAGTAATCACTCTGTCTTCTTCTTCTACCTTTTCTATTGTCGTCTCTCTCTCTCTTATTTTTTTTTTTCCTTCTGTGATTTAATCGGGAAAATTTGTTCTCTTGTTTTTTCAAAGGGGGTTTTGGTTTCCGAGTCAACCACGCGCGTTGGGAAGCGAGTGGATTGTCCTGAAGGCTATGACGCAGTACGGTGACACGTTGCTTTACGGCTGCCCAATGCCGTTTCAGCGAGGAAATCCAACTGGGATCCGTGAGAAAGGACGCAAGCGCTTTGCCCACGCGCAGACACATTGCGTGCTCTTTTGTGTTTTGTTGGTAATAAAATAATAATTTTCCTGGGAGAATGTACTCTGTTTAGAAGACATGTCCATTTCGGAACGTGAAAAATTTTACAAAAAATTATTTTTATTAATTTTTTTCATCAATTAATTTTTTCATCACTCTCTTATTTTAAAAAAGGATAAGTCTGTAATTGAGGGTCTTTACCGGTACATATCTTTTTTAAGTCGTTGAGATTTAATCGAACGGTTGAAACGTTATTGGTGTACCATACTTATCATACACCTTACCTCACGTTATCCTTTTCACCCAAAGTCTTCTCCTTCACCGGCGACGGACGCCGGCGACCCACCTCCGGCCTCCCACCATCGGCCCCCGTCCGGCCGGCCGCCGGCTACCCCCCTTTCTCTCTTTTCCCCTTCCCTCTCTTATATTCTCTCTCTTCCCCCTCTCTCTTCCCCTTTCTCTCTCTTCTCCTCTCTCACGACGATCCACCTCGACACCGCCCCCACCACCGCCCCCACCGGTCCCCCAGCCCCCGCCCGCCTCCCGGCCCCCCCACCCTGCCCGGTTGGCCCCCCTTCTCTCTCTTCCCTCTCTCTCTTCTCTCTCTCTCTTCCTCTCACTCTCTCTTCTCCTCTCTCCTCTCTTCCCGACCCTCGACCCCCCCATCCTCGGCCTCCCGGCGTCCCCCCATTCCACCCCCACCCATGACTCCCCTCTCTTTCTCTCTCTCTTCTCACGTCAGGGGTGGTTGTGGAGGGGACGGGCTGGGGTGGGGGTAGAGAGAGAAAGAGAGAGGGGGAGGCCAGGGGAGGGGGGCCGCCGGGCAGAGTAGTGGGGGGGTCGGGGGGGCAGGCTGGGGGTCGGTGGTGGGGGGGTGCCGGAGGTGGGTCGCCGCGGGAGAGGTGAAGAGAGAGAAAGGGGAAGAGAGAGAGAAGAAGAGAAGAGAGAGAAAGGGGGGTCGCCGGTGGCCGGTAGGCCGGCCGGGGCTGGGGCCGGTGGTGGGACGCCGACGTTGGGGGTGGGTCGCCGGCGTTCGTCGCGGGCGGCGAGAAGGTCGCCGGCGTCGGAGAAGACTTGGGGTGAGAAAGATTATATGAGGTAAGGTGTATAATAAATATGGTATACCAACAACATTTCAACCGTTGATTAAATCTCAACGGTTTAAAAAGAGACTCTACCGGTAGAGTCATTTGGGAGAGGCTCTACCACAGCCTCTCCCTTTAAAAAAAATCTCTCTTTTTTAAATTTGTTTTGTATAGTATCTTTTTGAAAAAAAAATAATTTTGAAATCTTTTTAAAATGTATAATTTTCAACATTATTTTTTTTTTCAAACAATTTTTTGTTTTCAAGAATAATATTTTTTACATATTCAAGCACTATCTTATTCTCAAAATGAAAAGTTTTTTCATTTAAAACAAGAAAATTCTCTTTTCGAAAATGGACACTTAGGCTTTGTTTGGTTCAACATTTTAAGATGACCATTTCAAACTTTTTTTTGTCTTTTTCCCCAAAAATTTGTCTTTTTCCCAAAAATTTTTTTGTCTTTTCTGAAAATTCAAAAAAATTTACTATTGAAACTTAAAAATACCAACTCAAACCGTTTCACCAAACTCCCCCTTAATCTAAATGGAGCCGTAATGAATTTTTGGGCATTGTTGGCAACACCTTTTGTTTTGATTGACTAAAGTCCATTCTCTATAACTCAATTAAAAGCTTATCTCTCTCTCTCTCTTTAACGCATAAGGTTAGAGTTTATCAATCGTTTTTCTCTCTTGGGGCAGGATTTCGGTATCGGTCTTTGGTCTGTCTTTGATGTTTCGGCCCCAGAGATGAATTTGAAAATCATATAGTGAGGATCTTGGAATAGGCGAGCTCATGGCCGCAGGATGAGCGTTGTGGGAAGGAGCAAGGCATGAATAAGATAATTGGCGGTGGTGCGTGGTCGTCATGTGCCGGGGAGGTCATGCAGCAGCTTAGCTTCGGCAATCCAATTTCTCCCGATGATGTTGTTCGTTTTATTAGCAATGACTCTTTCTATGTGATTTTTTGTGTGTGTGTAAGTTTGTGTGTAATAATGACGATATTTTCATCGTCTTTTCTTTGGGTGTTTTATTTCTTTTTGTTATTCATAATAATGGAGGTGTTTTCTCTACTTTTCAAGTTAGTTGTTTATCCATCAGATCTGAGTCTTGACGGCGTTTTGATCTAACTAGAGCTACTTCTATGGGGAGTTAGTAGTGTCCCTAAAGTTACTGAGTCTTGGCCCTCGATTGATAGGAAAAATCCATCGATTCTTGGAGTTTTGTCAAAAAGAGCCTTACATGTGCTCAATTTAAGTATGCTAAGGTATATTTTTGCTATCAGGTCTCAAGCATACGTCTTTCCTTTTGAGCGACATCAAATTTTATTATTGGATCCCTTCTTGTTGAAGGGTTTTGTTTCATGCAGTATGAGGTTTCTTGTGTTTGGTATTTTTGTATCTCCTTAGTAAGTTTAATGAAATTTTCCCTTTCAAAATAAAAAATAAAGCTTTAAAATAAAATTTTTAAATTGAAATTGGTTGATTTTTCAAAAACTCGTTATAATTTTTATTGACTTTTCAAAAAAAAAAATGAAATGAAAACTTGAAGTGCTGATTTGAGAGTCAAACGGATCCTAAATTTAGTTTAAATTTTTTTAAAAAAAAAATTTGATTAAATTCAATTCTTTAGAAAGACATTGAAAATTTTCTTTAAGAAAACCTATTAAAGTAGTTTGAAAATGATTTTAAAATGGAACTAGTCCCCCCCCCCCCCCTCATAGGCTTTTTTTTTTTTTTTTTTTTTTTTTTAACGTGTAAGTTTGTAACTGGATTTTGGAATACTAATAGAATTTGGAATAAGAGAATTTTATTTGAAGGTCTTAGGTTGTTGAACAATCATGATAATATAAATTGAAATAATAGAATTTGGGGATGATTTTTTATCCTAGAAGATTAGTGGGGCGGGGACAGGAAAATCATTCCCCACCCCGTCCCCATTCTAACATATGTGTGTGACTTATATATTTATAAATACGTAATAGATCATAAAATTATTTTTAAAAATGTGTGCATCCATGAAGTGAATATTGAATATATGAGCAATAGACAAAAGAGGATTATTTTATGTTTATTTTTAATAGTTTCAAGTTTTTTTAACTTAAGTGTTTTATAAAGATTTAATTTTTAGATATTGTATTGTTTTGAAGAGATATTTAATGAGTTTATGGTTAAGATTTTATTTGCATATGTTTAGAATTTGGTTTGTTTATGAAATCTTTTATTTTAAACTAAATGGTACATTTATACTTTATTGTTTATTTTTACTTTGTTGTATTTTCAATTGTATATTTGTAATATTTGGGAAACAGGACTAGTATGGAGAAAGCCCTTCTGATGGGAAATTCTCGTCAATGGCCTTGTTTCTACTTAAGCAAGGATAGAAACGGAGATGGTGATGATTTTGGAAGAGGGATGGGGACAAGAAAGCATTCCCCGGCCTCGTCCCGCCCCGTTGCCATCCCTAAAAAGGAAGAATGAATCTTATTTTGTGGCATTCATGTAACCTTTTGTATGGCTAAGATCATTTCCAACGCATTCGTCAATATTATATTTGTACAAAAAAGTGCGAAAACATAATTCTAGGCCAAACAAAAAGTTGAAAAACTAATATTATCCAATTTTTTAAAAAAATTATATTATCACACTTTATACTATAATGCATAATGTTATTTTTAATTATTATTATTATTATTATTATTCTGTTTTAGATTTTGTAAAAGTGAATATTTAACATGTAAATAAATTAAAATTACAATTATTTTCCTTCAAATTTTTTTTAATAATTTAATAATTACAAGACAAAAGTTAAGTCAACGGCTAATATAAAATCAAATACTAAATTGATGTTGGCTATATCTTATGACATCTCTAATCAATACTTGAAATGGAGATTAAGGGGGTGTTTGGTGAATGAATTGAGTTTGAGTTGAGTTGAAATTGATAAGTTTAAATAGTAATTTTTGTTACTTTTTCAGAAAAGACTCAAGAAACAAGTGGAATATACTGTTAAGAGAGAGAGATTTAAAGAGAAAAGGGAATATTTTCATAAATAGCTCACTTGGTCCATCTTGACTCTTGAATTTTCGTTTTGAACTTAATATTGTCTTGAATTTTTCTGTCGATATAAAAATGACTGCTCCTTCACAACTTGAATGAAAAAGTATCATATGAGAATGAAGTGATGACTTTGAAATCATTTTTTATTATAAGATCATTAAAAAAAGAACAAAATTTATTTAAATCTCACATTCTTCATTGCCCTACATTGGATCATCGTGGCCATTTCTACCGAGGAAAGGATTTTCGAAATTCTATTTTTTTTTTCCCTTCAAAAGTGCTTATTATTATTATTTTTAAATGGCTCTAAAAAAGTAAAAAGAATGGTTTCAAAATCACACTCTTGTGTTCTTTTTTCGCTTAATTTTTAAGGAATTATTGATAAATAAGCCATTTGTATAACAACATAAAAAATTGAGGTGGTTAATATTTAAAACGATAAAACAAGAATCAATATTAAATTGTATATATAGTTCGACGACTATGTACGAAAATAACTCGAGTTCAAGTCGCTCTCATCACGTTGATCGGAGTATATAACAAGAAAATATATAGCATATATCACATGGAGCCGTCGAGCCTTCAGGGTCATATGAGGACTCCAAAATCTCCTCTTACAAACTTTTTGACATATATTTTGTGCAACAACTCCAACCAAAAAAACTCAACTCATTTTTTTTAAAAGTCCACTAAAATTTTAACTAATTCTTTAAAAGTCAACCATCGGTTTTGGATGGAAGTTCCAATTTCAAAAATTGAATTTTTTTTTTACAAGAAAGTGTTTTTACTAACTTTTTCCGTCATTATCTTGTTTTGAAAAAGAAAATTATCTCATTTTCAAATTTATTTTGTACAGTATTCTTTTGGAAAAAGAAATGGGCCTTTTTGAAATCTTCTTGCAATGCACTATTCCCAATGTCATTTCTTCTTATTCCAAACAATTTTTTGTTTTCAAGAATAAATTTTTGCATATCCAAATACTATCTTATTCTCAAAATGAAAAGACTTTCTCATTTAAAATAAAAACAAAATTCTTTTCAAAAATGGACTAGTGATTCAATAGGGTCCAAATAATTTTAGTCAAAATTTCAGCTGAAATCTTTACTCTTTCTCTTTTCTTTACTATATTAAAATAACCAAAGTGCTATCTTATTCACTTGCATGTGGCATCTTCTTCTTTTTTTCTGTTCCTCTTCCCTTTTCTTTTTTCATTCTCTCATCTTTTTTCCATCTTTTTAGCCTTAATTGAAACCATTTTTCTCAAATGAATCTCTATAAAAAAAAAATTTCCATTTACACATTCAACTACTATTTTCTTAAAACATCTCACAAATAACTTCCATTTGATTTACTCTTTTTTTTTTTTTTTTTTTCAATTGTGCATATACCAATAAAAAAAAAGGGTGAGTCTGTGGTAGAGATCATTTTATGGTCTCTACCGTAGAGCCATTTTTTAAGCCGTTCAGATTTAATCGAACGGTTGAAATATTGATGGTGTACCATATTATCATACACCTTATCCCATATAATCCTTCCCATCCAAAGCCTTTTCTATCGCCGGCGATATTCCCGCCGCCGGCGACGGACGCCGGCGACCACCTCCGGTCCTCCGGCCGGCCACCGGTTGATTTTCTCTCTCTTCCCCTTTCTCTTCTCTTCTCTTCTCTCTCTTCCCCTCTCTTCCCCTTTCTCTCTCTTCTCCTCTCTCCCGCGGCGACCCACCCCGGCCCCCCACCCACCGGCCCAAGCCCGGCCAGTCGGCGACCCCCTTCTCTCTCTCTTCCCCTTTCTCTCTCTTTCTTTCTCTCTCTCTTCTCCTCCCTCCCGCCGCCCCCCACCCCCGGCCCCCCGGTGCGCCCCCTACCCCAGACCCCCCCTCGCCCGGCCTCCCCGCCCCCCCCGGCACCCCCCCGATGACCCCCCCGGCCCCCTCTCTCTCCTTCCCCTTTCTCTCTCTTTTCCTCTCTTCTCTCTCTCTCTTCCCGGCCTTCGGCCCCCCCACCCCCGGCCGCCCGGTGCCCCCCCATCCCCACCCCACCCTCTCTTCGCGCTCGGCGCCGGGGGTGGGGGGGCCGAGGGCCGGGAAGAGAGAGAGAAGGGAAAGAGAGAGAGAGAAGAGAGGAAAAGAGAGAGAAAGGGGAAGAGAGAGAGGGGGCCGGGGGGGGGTCGTCGGGGGGGGGGGGGTGCCGGGGGGACGGGGGGGTGGGGGGAGGCCTGGCGAGGGGGCCTGGGGTGGGGGTCGCACCGGGGGCCGGGGGTGGGGGGCGGCGGGAGGGAGGGGAAGAGAGAGAAAGGGGAAGAAAGAGAGGGGAAGAGAGAGAGAAGAGTAGAGAGAGAAAGGGGAAGAAAGAGAGAGGGGGGTCGCCGGCCGGTCGGGGCTTGGGCCGGTGGTGAGGGGGGCCGGAGGTGGGTCGCCGCGGGAGAGAGGAGAAGAGAGAGAAAGGGGAAGAGAGAGGGGAAGAGAGAGAAGAGAAGGGGAAGGGGAAGAGAGAGAAAATCACCGGCGGCCGGCCAGAGGACCGGAGGTGGTTGCCGGCGTCGGGGGTGGATCGCCGGCGTCCGTCGCCGGCGGCGGGATGATCGCTGGTGACCGAGAAGGCTTTGGGTGGGAAGTTTTATATGGGATAAGGTGTATGATAATATCATACACCATCAACGTTTCAACCATTCGATTAAATCTCAACGGTCTAAAAAATGGCTCTACTGGTAGAGACCATAAACCACAGATACATCCTAAAAAAAAGTTTTATTAAAAATTTTTAAACATTTAAACACCATTTTATTTTCAAATAAAAAAAACTTTTTTTCCATTTAAAATAAGATTTTTTTTAAAATTGATTTAAAACATAGTACCAAATTGATTTACATTGGGCACAGCTGACCATTGTAGTTAGTCACCACCAGTATCACTTTGACACTGCTCAGCTGATTTCTCGGTAAGCTTGCTTCTCCATCCCTCCCTCCTCAGCTCAAATACCTTCTACTTCCATGGCGAACTCTCACCGGACTCTCTCTCCCCTCTTCTCTCTCTTCCTCCTCTACCTTCTCTCAACCCCAACCCCCACCCACCAACTCCCACAAGTACCAGAGCCAGAAGAAGAAGACAACCCAATCACCCGCTTCCAAAACTACCTCCGAATTAACACCGCCCACCCCAACCCCGACTACTCCTCCGCCGTCGCCTACCTACTCTCTCAGGCTAACTCCCTCGGCCTCCGCGCCCGGACCCTCGAGTTCACCCCTGGCAAGCCCCTCCTCCTCCTCTCCTGGCCCGGGTCCCACCCCTCCCTCCCCTCCCTCCTCCTCAACTCCCACCTCGACTCCGTCCCCGCCGAGCCCTCCAAGTGGGCCCACCCCCCCTTCTCCGCCGCCAAATCCCCCGACGGCAAGATCTTCGCCCGCGGCGCTCAGGACGACAAGTCCATCGCCATGCAGTATCTCGAGGCCATCCGCAACCTCAAATCGAGAAACTTCCGCCCCATCAGGACCGTCCACGTGTCCTACGTCCCCGACGAGGAGATTGGCGGCCTTGACGGCGCCGCCAAGTTCACGGCCTCCGAGGACTTCAGGGCCCTGAACGTGGGGTTCGCGTTGGACGAGGGTCAGGCCAATCCCGGCGACGAGTTTTCGGGTGTTCTACGCCGATCGGTGCCCGTGGCAGCTGGTGATCAGGGCTCAGGGAATGCCTGGACATGGTTCGAGGATGTACGATAGTAGTGCCATGGAGAATTTGATGAAGGGCGTTGAGATGATCACCCGGTTCAGGGACAGCCAATTCGATGTTGTTAAGGCCGGTAAAGCAGCGAATTCGGAGGTTGTTTCGGTTAATCCCGTTTATTTGAAGGCCGGGATTCCATCTCCCACTGTGAGTTTTTGAGCTTTGGTCTTGTGGTTATGGATAATTCAATGTATTGGAGAGTTATAAAGGTTTAATTAGTATTATTTAAGAGAAATGACAAGAAAAATGAAGAATAATTATGTATAGAACGCTCAAACAGGATAATAGTGGTTCACTCTCGATGTAAGGTCGATCTGCGTGCTGATTCTGCATTAGACACTCACCCAACAATGTAGTTTTGTTGCGGGACAAAACACGCAAAGGCACAAAATTAGATTTTCTAGACTGATGTGAAGACTTCAAAAGCAATGCTTTGGTATTGTATATGATTTGTAAACAACAAGAATAGATACTTCATATCCTCATTTAATTGTATAGGTTTTAAACTACTATCTTTTTCCGTGAGAAAATGGGACCTAGGGGTCAAAAGTAGATGTTCAAAATTTTCTGCAAACTTAAAGCAATGTTCTAGTGTTTGATAAAATAACGGTTGAATTGTTGAGGGAATTTATAATGACCAAAATATAGATGTTGTAATTTCTTTAAGGAGATGTTATCTTTCTCCAACTATGAATTATGTGGGTTGTGAGTGTGGAATGGCTGCTTGTTGATTTTGCATTTTGGTTATGGTAATGTTGTGGTTTGTTATGAACAGGGGTTTGTGATGAATATGCAACCTTCGGAGGCGGAAGCAGGGTTTGATGTCAGATTGCCACCGACGGCGGACTCGGATCTTATAAGGAAAAAAATTTCCGAGGAATGGGCACCAGCAGTGAGGAATATGACCTACACGGTGAATGATTCTGTCTAATCTTAACTGAGTTACTTGGTTGATTTTTTCCGTTTATGATGGACTTTGTTTCTTGAAGAACAATGTGGATTCACGAGCAGTGAGAAAAATAAGTAGTGCTAATCATGTTGGATTTAGAATTTGTTCATCATAATGGTTTACAAAATTTTTCTTGCTTTTCTCAGAAACTACTATTCTTAAAGTTTAGGAATTTTTAAATTTTCCGTAAATGAAGTGATTGTCCTTGGGTGATTATGGTTATATCTGCATATCAGAGGATGGAACCTGTAAGTTTAATGGGATATTATTACCTACTGAAGTGTAATTTTTATTTTTCTTTACTCCAAATGCTACTATTTGAAATGTGGTGGAACCCAACTGGAACATTGTTTGTCTTTCAAAGATTTGAACATCATAACATCAAATAGTAAGGCTTTTACTGTGTACTCTGAAATCTAGTATAACGATCTCAATAGATTATTAATCTATACATAAGATCTATTGCAAGTGATTGTACAACTTCTGCAAAGTATGTTGAGATTACGATGCCAAAATGATTAAACATGAGTCCTAAAACTTCATAACTCGTGAGACTTGTGTTGCATCGGTTTTATCTCTTATTTGCTCGTGTTTTCACGGTCTATTCAATTCAAGACCACAGTCCTCCTGAGAAAAGTATGTTTAGTGCTGTGAGGCATTGGTGATTAAAGCTTTTTCACTAGCAACTCAAGTAATTTATATGCTAATTTTGCAAAAGGAATTGCATTCTTAGAGCAGCAATTAATGTCCTGTATTATTACTTATTAGGCTGTAGAGGTCTCCTTGTAGGATTGAAACCTATATACTCTGAGGGCCTGTCCGTTCTTCTGAATTTTGTTGTCTCGTTGTAGGCTTTCTAGATGTAGTAAAACTAGTTCCAGATGTACATGCAGATAAAAATAGGTTTAGTTCATTTATGTTGATTTCTTTTGGTAAATTATATTTTTGATGGATAACTGGACAGCTTTCACTGAAAGATGGCATGCACTTTAATTCCCTTGCCTTATGTTTGAGAGGCAAAAAATAAACAAACAATAATCCCCTATTTGTGTGTTAGAAACTCATATTATAGGTATAAATATCTTCCTTCTACATCCTCTATTTGTTAGTATGTTCTGTCTAACTTGCTAATGGTTTTCGGTTGAAATCATGTTCACTCTTCCCTTTGTAAAGATATTTCAATCTATATTACTCTGTTGTCTCTAAGTTTTGCTCCTTTTGAAAGTGAATCGTAAGCCAATGAATACACTACTTCCATGTTTTTCGATAAGTGATACATTACTTCCATGTTAACAATTAAAAAGGGAACTAAATAATTTTATAGGGCTATGCTAATCCAGGACGAGAGAAGTTTATGTCATCTAATTTTGCCAGATTGCTGGAAATTGAAGCCAGTTCATTTAACATTTTTCTGCTTTGTTGATTGGTGATGGCCTGGTAAGGAGGAACTAGGCTTCACCCGTTGGTTGAACCATTTAGAATGCAATGCAATGGAAGCTTACTAGCAGTTGCAGACCAGTAAACAAACTCTATAATCTTTATTATTCTTGTTTCTTTTTACCAGACTTTATGTGTTTTTTAAGTACATGCAATTTCGAAAGTGAGACATGGGCACAAGCTTTTAACCATTTTAACAATTCCGTTTCATAAACAGCCTTTTGGTTGTGCATTGTTTTCATTTCTTACATCTTCTTAGCAGCTAGAGAGAGCATATGTAAATGAAGAAGTTCTGATGACACTTTTATGCATGGCAGATGCGTGAGAAAGGGCCCTCTAAAGACTACCTTGGTCGCCCTCTATTGACACTGACGAATGATTCCAATCCGTGGTGGCTCGTTTTTAACAAAGCTATCACAGCAGTCGGAGGGAAACTTGCAAAGCCTGAAATCTTGCCTTCAACCACTGACGCACGATTCATTAGACAGTTGGGAATACCTGCCCTTGGATTCTCCCCTATGACGAATACTCCAATCTTACTGCACGATCATAATGAGGTTTCACAAGTTTCCAAATCCGCTTTTATGGTTCAGTTATCGCCTTGTTCCTTTCTCATCGCATAAATTCTTCTTGCAGTTCTTGAAAGACACTGTATATCTAAGAGGCATAGAGGTATACGAATCCATAATCAGCACTTTGAGCTCTTACCAGGAAGCATCTAGTTGAGTGCTCTTGTTATCCATTTGCAAGGAGCCAACGACGACAATCGTCAGCACAGGTAAACACAACGAGCTGTTGTTTTCTAACTGAAACATTAACATACTTTATCTTTTAAACATTCACTTGGTAATAAACCCGGTGCCTTGAAAAGGAACGAACTTATGCGAATAACCTTACCGGATAAACATATTTTACTTGTATCAGATAAACATTCACAGGTCTGATATTTCACATAATTCAATGTATTACTTGTATGTCCGAATGAAAAGGAACGAACTTATGCGAATAACCTTACCACGATGATGTTTTGTGACGTGGTATGACAAACTTTCCTTGAAAACTAATACTTATAGTTGTGCCAATAAATGTACCCTTTCTAAATGGCTGCATGGTACTAGGATGTATTGTTGTAACTTGTCTACAAAATAATAGAATGAAACTATTTCTGTTGCTGATTGGATTTTCCAAAGTTACTTTTGGCACATGCATCTTTGTACTCTAAATACAGTGATGTCAAACGTGATAAACATGAGTACGGGTGTGAATGTGGGGTATTTAGCACTGATGTCCTTGAACTTGTCATCCTTTGACCACATGCCCTCTGAACTTTAATTCTGGCAATTTACTCCCGAACTCGTTAAATTGTTGCAACGTACGCCATTTAGTTAACTTTACGATAGATTGAAGATTTACACAAGGTTCTTTGTTAAATCTGAAAATTTTTGGTCGAAAATGAGGTTTTCCGTCTCTCCATGAGGCATATGTGTGCTTATTGTGATTAATTTAACAGAAAATCAATCCATATGGGGTATATTGCAACAATTTAGTAGGTGCATGGGAAAAATAGTTAGAATTAAAAGTTTGGGGAGCAAATTGTCAAAAGGTGATAAGTTTAGGAGGGCATCACTGCTATATTTCGATTGAGTGTGTTCAGAATTACAGTAAGCGCATTAGAAAGGTTATTCTTCAAGTGAAAATTTTCTTTTTTTTTTTTTTTTTCTTTTGGTAAATACTTCAAGTGAAAAATTTCTGCTACTTAACTATTTTTACTCATCGTTCCTAACTTAAAAGAATGCAAAAGTAAGATTACTACATAATAGTGGCTTCACAATATTACCATGTGGCTTGTTTCTTCTCTTGACAGTCTTTCTTTCATTATTTGGGTCTTCATGAGTTCCATGCAACACTGAGATTTCCAATACAATCCAGTGGGTTTTAAATATATTGATTAAGTTTGACATCACACTCTATTTTCTTTTCTTTTTTTTTTTTTTTTTTTTTTTTTCTGGAAGGAACATCACACTATATTTTCTCCGATTGAATTTAAATATTATCAATATTGGTGTAATTTTGATTTTGATTTGGATTAAATTGATTTTTATTTTTAGTTACCAAACATTAAAACGTCCCAGAACCAGTATCGAATTATTACCTTGTTCCCTGATAGTCCTCTCCAAGACACTGTTGAAAGCTAGACTATAATTACCTTAATCAGAGTCAATTTTGTCATTTTCACGTTCCGGATTTTAATCTTGAAAGTTGTAAATTCTCAAAGCACTTGCACTCTAACACTACAAAATTAACCTTGATTAAAAAGCACTTGATTACAGTCCAATTTCTAATAATTTTTGGAGAGAAGGCTACTATGGGGACAAATTAATAGTTTGAAAACTAGTTCTGAAACGTTTTAAAGCTATGGGGACCAAAATTGAGTTGGACTTATAATTCGAGGACAAAAAATGAAAGTAACCCTTGTTTTCTAGTTCTTGAAAATGTATGATACACTGTAACATGTGCAACAAATTTCATTGCAATTGATTTTTTCTTTTTTTAAATGACCAATTGAAT
This sequence comes from Ficus erecta, assembly GCA_008635985.1. Lineage (NCBI taxonomy): Eukaryota > Viridiplantae > Streptophyta > Magnoliopsida > Rosales > Moraceae > Ficus > Ficus erecta. The sequence goes on along the minus strand of BKCH01001434.1, from coordinate 12,621 downwards.
GTTAGAACATTTACAAGGCTTTCTATCATTGAAAATGTAAAATTTTACCCCAGTTAAAAAAAATAGAGGTTTGGTTCAAGCTGAATTTGCTTCATATTGACTTGAAGGTTACTCTATTTATTTATGAAGTGGCTTTGTCCAAAAAGTCACCCATCCACTTGAGAATACACCACCAAATCCAATTTTCAACCACGTTTGTTGACAAAAATATTCACTTGTTTTGAATCTTCCAATCCTTCTCATAAATTTTTACTTTTACCAGATTTTTTCAGTCTTCCTCAAATTAAGCATATTGGGACTAATCTTCAAAGACCCAAAAAAGTGAAAATTTTAAATGTTGTGACGGTCTAATTGATTTTAATCAATGGTGTGTATAAGGGGATTGAAACACATTAGAAAAATGCTATTTATCACCGGTTGTTGTGAGTACTATATATGCACCGAAATTGTATAAATTAAAACCAAATTGGTTGGCAAGTCCTTGAAACTTGGAAGACCATAACCTGCTCTCACCCTTCTGGATGGCACTCTGTGATAGTCTCGTCTTTGACATTTGGATTAAAGACGCTCACTAACGGTGTGTCCCGTTAGGGGATATCTCAACGGGTGGGAAGGGAGGTTCAGGAATTTAAAAAATAATAATAATAATAAAGCAGGTGCCTATAGACCCTGGACCAAATAGGTACTTACTTTACCCTTCATGTCCTTCTCATTCTTTCTCAACTCTCAACTTGTACCTTCTCTCTTGGTCAAGTTGTGTTGTGTCATTGAGGGGATGATCTCACCTATAGTTTTCAATTCTGCACACTTGAAAATCTTGTACAAAAATCTTAGATCATAACCGTTTACCAGAGCCTTGGTTTATTCCCCAAGTTGTTTGGTAATCTCTTCTTCTAGTTAACCGGTGAACGTGTTTGCGACTAAAAAATGCCATGAATTTCTCGGGTTAGAGTTGGAAAAAATGGGTGTGGGTTGTATTTAGATTGGACTAAAATTGTCATGAAAAAACCGGTCAATTAGGGATTAGACATGCCTAACTCAACAATGATGCATAATTTTCTTGGCATATTACTTTGTTATGAACTCGATAGTTAATCTCATAATGTTGTAATCTCGTTTACTTAATTTTGATGAATATTATTATATTTTAACGGGTTGTAAAATTTTAGTTTTTAAAAAGGTATTAAGAAAAAAAAAAAACCTAAATAAAGGTACATTATTTTCGTTCCAATCTCATATCACTGGTCTTGTACGGATGTGTTGTGTCAACTTGTGAAGTGGTGATATCGTGTTGTTATTGCGTTTTTTAAATATTTTCGAGTGACGGAGGATTAAAATCAAGGTACAAACATTCAAAATGGGATACTAAACAAACATACATATCTAGGTAAAGATATGGGCAAAATATATGTTTGAAAGACAGGTCAACAAGTTCATCCCCTTCCTCTAAATTAAAATTTAAAGCAAACAAAAACAGCTACCCCAGAGAAGAAGTACAATGCGTAAGCCACTGCTATGGAAATGGCTGTGGATACCCTCCTCCACTCTTTCCAGGAACTTTCTTTATCCATCTGTCCATCAAAAACCCAAAGAATAAAATAAATAAATAAATAAATTAAAATAAATAAATAAATAGATAAAGGGAATTGATTCTTTTTAATAGAGCTTGGGCACATGGATCTTGCCTCTTCATTATGTGACATACTTCCCAATCCAATCTCTTCCCATTATGCTATATTTCTTTATTATAAAGTTCATTATATTATCTTTATTTTCATCATTATTATTTATTATTGTTATTATTATTACCTATTCAACCAACAGAAACAAAGGTCTTACTTTCTGCAATCTGGCTGAAGAGCCTTTTTTTTTTTTTTCCTTCTGTTGCACTAAAAATTCAACAAATGTCATGGACCTACTACTTGCATTCCCCACTCCTCAACTTGCCTGATCTTTTAATGCATCGAATCCTTTGAATTCATATTCGATGTACGGAAAACCTGTGGGTACGGTGCCAGTTAAGAGAGAGAGAGAGAGAGAGAGAGAGAGAGTTTAATTTGATTGAGTTTTTGTAGATACTAAAAGAAGCCCAATATCTTTATGAATCAATATGGATACAATATAAGAAAAAAATATACTCTATTAGTAGGTCTCTATTCAAAATGTATTAGAAATTGTAAGTTTTGCATGTAATTTGATCATACCTAACGTTTAAAAACATGTATTACTAGTATGATACCTTACTGTAAAAATATCCAATTTTAATTTTTGACAAGTTAGTTTTGTTAGTTTTAATTTTTTTTAATTGAAAAATGTAAGTATGAGTAGATAATTAATCCACATTATAACAGCAATTGAGTCAACTTGTCATTTCAATGGAAAGCGTACACTAAATAACACAGTTTTTAGGGGAGTTTAGATTTTGGATAATCAAACTTAAAAAAAAAAAAAAAAAGTCAAATGGATGGAAACTTTTACTAAATCAGGGTTGATTATCATGGTAGTGTCTTTAATATTATTCTTTCAAAATAGAGGCTTTTGTTTAAGGAGAGAGTTATTTTCATGATCAGAGACAGTAGATTAAGACAGGAGGCAGTTGCATTGGAGGACAGGAGTTTTCTCAAGTTATTACGTAACAAAGAAAAAAAGCTTCAATTAAATGCCATCTTTCTCAACAAACAACTACTTATAAAAATATAAATGAATAACAAAGAAAAACATCTATCTGACTTTTCCTTTCTTTTAAAAGACACTTTCAATTCAACTCACTTCAAATTGGTCCTTACATTCCATAAGGATTACAACTCATATCCCAAGAAGCAGCACGAAATTGGTTACTTTTTTCCATCTGGGTAATTTTCAAAATGCTCATTTGCATTATTACTAGATTCACCTTCTAAGTGAGGTTCATATATTTTTGTCGGTCCCGACTTGGGGCCAACGTAATAAATTAATAATTCAATAAATTTATAAGATAACACATTATATATATATATAAAAAAAAAAAAAAAAAAATCTTACAGGACTCACTGAATATGTGTTTATAATTTCCTAATATACAAGAACTCTGTAAATATATATGATCAAACAAAGAGACCTTTGCAAAATATTTGTCTATTTATTTACTTAAATATTTCGTTTGATTCGATATTCTTCATAAAATGTAATTATTTTAGCACATTGAACAATGTGATGTTGTATTTTGTGAAACATAAATATTGGTTTGTAAAAATAAGTAGTGAAACAAAATGCATGAAATATTGTTATGTACTAAGTAAATTTATATTTTGAAAAACGAAGTACATTCATCAATTTTACTTGGTGCAACAAAATACATAAAATATAGTCGTAGTTCGTAAATCAAAATAATAAAAAATTAAATTTACAAAAGTTTTACTGTATATGTATTTATATATATATATATGCAGAGGCGGAGGGAGGGGGTTGTGAGTGGGGGCCAACCCCACTCAAAATTTTTGTTATTTTAATTTTGCCTAAAATTTTTTCTAATTTTTATAATTTGCCTTCATTGAATATAAATAATTTTCATATAGTCCCTAATTTATCTTTATTAAAAATTAAAAATTCTCACATAAACCCCACTAATATTAATTCCGATAAAAAAACGTTTATACTTTTACTACTTTGTCCCTATTAAAATTAAAATCATCACATAAACCCACTAAAATAAAAAATTCTCATGTAGTTCGCACTAAAATATGTTTTATCTTAAAAAAAAAAAAATATACGCCTCCACTTAAAAAAATTCTTGGCTCCACCCCCGTATATATGTATGAATATCCTCGTTCCAAAGTGAATGGGTTCCACTTGCTTAATTTGTAAATGTCATACACTTCTTAATTATAGACTTAACCTTCTAGCTAGGCGTTTAGACAGTTGAAGTATTAATAAAGGTTATATTAGATAAAATAATAATATTTTTATGTTAAAAGGCTGACTTAGAAGTTAGCTAATTAAATATGATTAACTAACCCAAGTTTCTAGTAGTGATCATCTCACACTAGTCAAAACCAGCTCATAATGCACTGTAAATCCCACAAAACACTTCTCAAAAGCATATTTATTATCCCATGGTCAAACAAAACCCACCTTTGACAAAACAAAAACTTCTGTTTCTTCAAGTGAATAAGGTCAAACAAATTCAGTCATTGGGTAATCAAACCCATCTACTGCATTTCCATATGAAATTTCCTCCCAAGTTCCAAAATAAAACAAAGCAAAAAAAAAAAAAATTAAAAAAAAAAAAAAATATATATATATATATATAGGGGAGCGTGGCATGAACATGTGAAGTAGTCATTAAAAAATGGCGTGACATTGTTTATTGTGACTTGTACTGTTAGCTTACCTGATAATCTAATATTGATCAAATTAAGGTAATTTATTTAATTATTAATTTTTGCGTAAATAGCGAAAAACAAAGACTCTTATGTGTTTCCTTTCATCTGATTCAGTTTTATTAGGGATTCATAATTATCGTCCATTTTCTTGTCTCATTAGGGGTGTTTTCAATTAAATTTTGACATCTCGGTTAGTAAATTAATTTTAGCATTTAGTTTTTACTAACGTAACGAGATTATTAAATTTAGATGATATGATAAATAAAATTTTGCAAAAACAATAAATCTGGACTCTTTGATTAATGATCAGAAAAGACACCTTCATTGCCTTGCAAAATGAAATTAATGCCAAAAAATTAATTATTAAATGACATTATTTATAATTTTTTCGTATGAGTTGTCCAGATTGTGCCTGTCAAATTTGGAAGGAAGGGGGAAGGAGGGAAAAGGCAAGGGAAATCGTACGGATTTGACGACACTATTCGTTTCACACACATGTATTATCATTGGATTAAGCAATTCCTGCCTCCTTGTTCGGACCTCTCTCCTTTTCCCATGGTTTTTGTTTTCTTAATTTATATATATATATATATATATATATATTGTTTCTTTTTAGGGAATCCCATTTGTTATTTATTTATTTATTCCGCTGAGCTCCTGGTTCTCTCTTAATTGCTAGGTAGTAATATTAAGTGGACTAATATTTAAAAACACAAATGTGAATCGACGTGAAGAAAGAAGTAATTGATCACTAATGTTCGCAATTAGTTTCCCTGTATTATTAGAACATTAAATAGCTCTCTTTATATATACAGATGGAGAGTGATTATTTTCAGACACTTTTTTTTTTTTATATATGTCACTTGTAACTTTTTTTGTGATATATTCTACGAATCAGGTAAGTCCAGTTTAACATTTTTCAATTATATTTGTTCTTGAATCAACATCTAAATAATATTATGTGGTAAGATTCTAAATAGGAAATTACAAATAAATCAACTAGTTGTTATAATTTTTTAAACAGAAAATTACAATGGTTTCAGGCATAATTTAGCAGTAATTACATATCTGACCCCATAATGAGATGTAGAGTTCGAATCCCCCTACTCCAAAATAAAAAAAAAAACATAAAAATTACAGGTGCCAGATAGTAACCAGTACTGGATGCAAGACCTTTGTTATATATAAAGAGAACTTTCCACAAGCCCTGGTGGAGTTTGCTTAGTAGGTGGGAGGGAATAGATTTGGATAGTTCATAGGTTTAAAATTTGAGAGTGTTTTCATTTCCTTTTAATAAATGAGAGTTATACGTCTCATATCGTTAAAAAAAAAAAAGTAGTTTTATATCGTAAATAATGCATATATTATAAATGTTAAAACTCATTAAAATCATATAAGAAGAAAACAAAAGTATAAAACTGAAAGAATCTGGTATAAATATGATTGTTAAAAAAAAGAATCCTACCAATAAGTATTTAAATATTTTGTTGTAGAATTCTATTGCCAAACACCCCGTTGGAATTATGACTTTCCTTCATGCTTCATCTACCTGATCTTTTGTGCAAGTTTATGAGTTGTGACAAAGCTTAAGGAAAAAAAAAAAACTCGCGCCACAATATATAATTATTTAATATGATACCTCCCCCAAATATTGTTCTTTTTATAATAGTAAAAACCCTAAATACTGTACTAATTAAGTATTCGATATTACACATGAACATGGCGGTCTAGTACTACATTTTGTACGTTTGTGTGTGTAAAGTACTGGCCCTAAATAAGTTTTGAGGAAAGTCAAAATGAGAAGCAAAAAAGCTGATATGCTAAGGTGTCATTAACTGGACATTGTTGGACTAGGAAAATGATTGTATTGGAATTTGTCTTCTATTTTCCTGTGGTTAATTAATTTGTTTTTTCACACTAATGCCTACATGTAGTAGTGTTCCGTCTACAAATGGATTTCATGTTCCAAGGCTTTAATATTGTGTGTATATGTAAATATATAAAATGACAACTATTATATCAGCTAGACCATATTAATGACCTCCAATATTTATAATTCTGAAATTTTAAAATTTTCATCAACTTTTATCAAATTCTTAATCATATATTTTTTAATGAGATTTTATTTCAATGCAATTGATAATAGTTAACAAGAACGTGGATTACTTTCATTTTAATTTCATTTCTGATTCCATTAGATATTTTTAGGATGATATTAGATAAAAGCGTAAAGACATTATATATATATATATATATATTTATCAAAGAAAAAAAAGAGATGTATAATAACAAAACCCGCACAATCATCTCCTAGATCTCTCTCAACTTTTCACCACCGTAGATCCTCTTCACTCGAATTTTTCACCATTAATTTGAATTTCATGTGGCGGTACCACTCAACTCACAAAAAAAAAAAAAAAAAAAAAAAAAAAAAAAAAAAAAAAAACTTTAACGTTGTAAGTACTATCGAATTGGTGACTTCAATAAATAATTCATCAGTATTAATTTGCCTTGTTGAGATAACATTATCATGCGTTATTATTTTGTATGTTAGGGTAGATGTCTGAATTACACATGGATTCAGTGGAAATATTGGAGGCCATGACCTGCAATGGTAGACAACATTGCTGGAAAGTTGACAAAACAACTTCTGAGTACTACAGGGATTAATTGAAGAACTTTATAATAATCTTTTTTCAGAAAAGGATAATTCTAGGCACATCTCCTGAGGTAGTCTTATGGTTTGCTATTCCAATATCCGTTTTGATGTGTCCTTTAACTGTTATATTGGGCGTTTAAATTGTTTACATATGAATACATTCTAATGTGTATTGTTAGAGAGTGAAAATATGTGACGTAAATGGTAAAAGTAGATTATAGAAAACTGAAAATGGATAATAAAATAAATAAATATACTGTTTAAAAATAAAAATGTATTCAAACACAATATATAAAAGAGTAAAATGAGTATTTTTTTTTAGGGAAAAAGGATTGGTCTTTTCAACCCTTCGAAAGTGTAAAAACCCACGTAATGCCAACTTAATAAGGTCTCAAAGCTCCTCCTTTTTTTTTTTTTTTTTTTCAACACATCCGTACTGATGCATGTGGGCCGGCAATTTTAATAATTCTTTGAGAATTTTTTTTTTCCTCATTCTATCATAGGGCATTTTTACTATTAATAAAATATTTTTAGTTTAGTTTAGTTTCGTTTAGTTTTTATTCTTAGACAATTTCATACAACATATATTTTTATCATTATTCATTTCATATAATACGAGTTGTTTATAAGTAAATACCAATTTAATTGAGATGTGATAAATTTAACGGTGAAGTTGACTTTTCTATAACATACATGGTATTTTGACTTATGGATAAAACAAATCTTATAGTTTGATTAAATTTATAACAATAAAATCCATAAGTGTTACCAAGCAACATTAAAATGTTTATACTTACAGATTTGACCATTAAAATCAATCTACTAATTAAAAAAAAAAAAAAAAGAAGTCTGCCCTATCATAGAAATATCCAGAATATATACACACTATTTAAAAAAGCCAATGGGTCTTTTGGTCATGTCCTCCCTGCTTGTCAAGTGATCATCATGTTATTACCGTGTGAAATTTTTATTTTTATTTTTTTACTTATCTATTTTGCACTCGTGAAGATACAACTGGTAAAATCAGTATGTATCGCTTATCTTTTTCTGTTATTGTATCAAGAAATTTTTAAAATTTTTTTTTTGTGGTATCTTAAAAAATTAAAATCATCCAAAAACAGAAAAGAGAGAAAAACAAGAGTCTCTTTAAAAAGTTTGGCATTTTTGCCCTACCAACCGAGAATCCCCCCACATCGAATAAATAACTCAAATTTTGTAGTGTCAAAACACACAGAAGTGATAATGACAATTAGGAGAAAGTCAAGTCTCGCAGGCGTAAGCATCCAAGCAATATTACCATGAAAAACAATTGATTGAAAATATCATCTCTCTCTCTCTCTCTCTTATTTGTTAAAATCTTTTTGAAGAGAGAGAAAGAATAATATGAGAGAGAGAGAGAGAGAGAGAGAGAGTCTATACTCTCTTTTTCATATTTGCATGAGGAGGATCATCAGGAGGGCCAATATAACGCGTTTTTGGAACTGCGAGACAGAGAAAATACAGCTGTGTAGTATTATTTCATTACATATGCAAACATTAAAATAAAAATAAAACAAAATCACTCTTTACTATATATCTGAATTTATATCTATCCGACTACGCGTGTTGCAATTATTATCATCATATTTTTGGTCTTTTTGCAGAACAGCAATGTAACTCAATTAGTTATTTATAAATATATATATATATATATGCATATATACAAATATAACTCAGTTTTCTTATTAATCCCTCTAAACCTGCAGATCCTGGAAGCTGCGTGGACTGAAGAATCCTATGTTTAAAAAAAAAAATAGTACTATTTGTCTTCCTATACAGAAACGATTCCCAAAGAAGAAAATTAGCTTTTCCATAACATCATAATTGTTATGGGAAACCCGAGTGGTGGAATTACTAAAACACCCTTCAATTATTTTTTCTTTGTTATATGAAAAAGGAAATTATAATAACAATCAAAATGAAAATGAAATGAAAATAATAATAAGAAAGGGTTGGGTTTTGGCGACTTGGAGAAATGGGGTGACTTGTTGGGTAAGGCAAAAACTCTCTAGAACAAGCATTTAATAATTTTCCTTTTACTTGGAATCTGATAAACCATGTGGGTTACAGGTTGCATTGCTCATTTATTTCATTTGGAATATTTTTAGACCCTTTTAAAACTTTTGCTACTTCTTTCAAATGAGATTTGCCCCCAAACAAGTGTGAATGTGTGGACCATCAGCCAAATATTATACGCATTCTAACCACACGAAAAATTATGGTTACCAAGAAAAAGAATTGGAAAATAAATAGATAAAAATTATAAACCAAATTCACAATTAAAATAAAAGAAAATTTAAATTTTTTCGTGAGAGAAAATATTACAACAAAACAAGTTTTTTAAAATGAGTGAAAAAGCAATTTTTTCCTTTTGATATTTTTATCTTTGTTTCAAACGTGTCGTTTTTTTTTTTTTTTTTTTCAAGGAGTAATAATTAGCAAGTATTATGTTTGTTATCACATCAGTTAGGCATGAGTCACGAGTCATGAGGTACATAATAAATAACACATTCACCATGAAATTAATGAAAGGGCATAAATGCCATTTATCAAAAATTTCCCTTTCCCATTCACAAGAACTGGGAAATATCTGTTACCCATTATCATATTCAAAAATAAAAAATAAAAAATCCTCATCTTGTTAGCTAGCTAGCTAGCTTGAGATCTATCTATCTCTCTCTCTCTCAAACTCTCAAACTTCCATATCTATAAATACTAGCACCTCCTCCCTCACAACAAGTTCATGCCTCTATCCCTTTCCTCACTTCAAACACCAACTTTAACACATATACAACACAAACCAAACTCAAAACCTTTCAAAACCCCCACATCACCAACGCATACATACACACACACATATATATATACATACACACATATATATATATTCCAAAACTTTAAGTTTCTGTTTTCTCAACCAATATGGGGAAGAATATTAGTGAGAAGATGAGTAAGATTCATGAGCAGAAGCAGCAGCCAGCAAAGGCAAGTGGTTCTACTAGTAGTACTAGTCCTGCAGGGAAGAGAAAGTATAAGGGAGTGAGAATGAGAAGCTGGGGCTCCTGGGTCTCAGAGATTAGGGCACCAAATCAGAAGACTAGGATTTGGTTAGGCTCCTATTCCACCGCCGAAGCCGCCGCCCGAGCCTACGACGCCGCATTGTTGTGCCTCAAAGGCTCCTCCGCCAATCTCAACTTCCCTCTTACTACCTCCTCCTCCTCCTATAAAAACGACGTCGTTTTGTCCCCCAAATCCATCCAGAGAGTCGCCGCCGCCGCCGCAGCCGCCGCTGCCACCAATACTACTACTAGTACTACTACTTTTATCAATGAAAATAATGCCCTTGCCATTGCCGCCACCGCCGCCGCCGCTGCCACACCGGATAATGATCTCTCATCATCATCATCTTCTTCTACTTCTTCCTCCGTCGTCTCCTCACCGTCCTATCAGGTCGATGACGACGTGTCGCTGATGATGGGCTCTCTTGAAGGGGCCTGCGTGATGAGTGACCATCATCACAGTTATGATGTTAATAATAATAATAATAATAATAATAATAATAATAATAATAATAATAATAATCATCATCATCATCATCATCATCAGCAGCAGCAACAACAAATGGCCATGATGGAGCCGTGGTGCAGCTTTGATGACTATTCGCCGAAGTACGTGGATGATCATCATAATCAGATGATGTTCATGATCAACGGCGGAGCCAGTTTCTTGTTTGATCCGCAGATGTTGGTGGAGGATCCTTACGAAGAAAGCGACATCCGTTTATGGAGTTTCTGCTGATGAGAGAAGAAAATATTTTTCAATTTGATCATAATTATATTCATTATTTATTATTTTCCATTTTCATTGAAGATCTTGTTCTTGCTTAAAGATATTACTGACTGTGACCTCAATTCATATTATATATTACCTTTGTTGTTAATTAGTAAGTGTCATTAGGGTAAAGAATAAAAAAAATAAAAAAAAAACCAAGTTATTAGACTCGCTCTTTGAGATGAGACATTGATTTTTTTGAACTCTCTCATGTGGGTTTATTTTTATTCTTCATATATTATATTTTTATTTATTTTTCAAAGTGTGTTGTATTGTGATATATGGACGGTACTCTTGCAAGTTGCATGTAATATCCAATAAAAAAAAGAAGAAATTACTAGTTTATCTGCTTGTCAATTTACTGTCATACGTTCATATTTTCTTTATATATGTATGTATTTAATTTTGTATTAATGTATAATTAACTTCAAAACTAAGAGGAAATTTCACGCGCTATTTACAGATGTATATTTGTCAGAAATATGCAGATATCTCACTGGAACAAAGCACGGTGCTCGTGGAAACTTGAATCCATCTGAAAGCTAAAAGTAAAACATAAAAAAAAAAAATACAAATTAATTAGTCCATTTTTCCCATTTGTTTTGCCATATATATAAATATATAAATATATTCCTAGTACAGCATGTTATAAGTTATTGAAATAATTAATTAGCAGTGAAATGAAATTGTCTTACTTGTATCATTTTAATTAATTACTTGGGAGTTGGGACAATTATATGGTGAGTTATTGTCTTGTGAAACTACCATATTGTGAACAGGAAAGTCAAACTTGGCTGGAGAAGTCGCAATTTCTAAGCACTTTCCTAGATGTTATCGGATATTTATTAGTGATTGGAGATGATGGATGACAATTTTGATCCATCCAGATCAAGTGTTTTTGTAATCTAATTTTCAATAATTTCATTGAAAATAATATGGGGAGATAAAATATTTCCTTAAAAGGAATCAAGTTGTTATATGCATTTGTATGTTTGTTTATATCATTGATGATCACATTTAACTAATTGGCTCAAGTATGCATATACACACATTAATCAAATATCTTCTTTTTTTTCATCTTTAAATATATATATATGTGCATATATATATATATATATTATATCCAGCCTATTCCTCACCACTATTAAGTACTTAAAAAAATGATATATATATATATATATATATATATATTTCAGACAAAAGAAGAACATCTCAATTATACACGAACTCGGATTGGTATTAATAAATATGTAAAGGAAAAGGCTGTTAATTTTGTAAATACATTTCGAAGGAAATAAAATAAATATTGTTTTCAATGTCTAATATCACTAGGAAGTAATACAAGTAATTATTAGAATGTCGAAACATTTATTTGTGCATTGCTATTTGATCCATCATTTAGCTAGCGTTGAAAGATCATAAAGTAATATTAATCCCTTTTCTTCGTTAGAATAAACTATATATCATACATATAAAAGGGCTTATTAATTAATCTTCATAAATTTGAAGAAAAAAAAGTGTGGAGGAATTTTTTTTGACTTATTAAATGGTGAAATAATAACAATAAAATGAATCATTCATATTAGCCACAAAATGTGTTTCAAGTATTATCAGCTTGCCTGAACTCTCCTTCTCACGAGATATAGCCTTATATACAGACATACATACATATATATATATATATATATATATATATAACAACTTATGAGGATAATTCAAGATGCTCAGTCT
>BKCH01001433.1:0-62933 GCA_008635985.1 Ficus erecta | reverse complement strand
TTTTGTTGTTGGAGACTTTTCGTGTGAATTTAATGGTCATATTACCTTTTTTATTCTCAATATGTATCTATCTATAACTATATTAAAGAGTGAAGTGCGTTTTTGAAAATACTATTAAAAATGTGGTTAAATTATTTTGGTTAAAAAAAACTTTTTCTTGATGATTACATTCTTGCTATTCTTTCTCCTTTTTTTTATCCTTTAATTTTTTATTTTTCTAAATTTGTCTTGTTTTATTCTCTTTTTTTTTTTATTATCATAAAAAATCTTTTTTAAATTGATTTGCTTTCTTAATCAAATTTATCCTATCAAAATATATTTTTAAAAATGTATTTTTCTTTTTAAGATAGCCCATATGTGTTAAAAATATTGTAACATTGAAAATTTTAACATTTAAGTTTATAACTTAAATATTCAATAATTTCAGTATGTATGCACTTCACATGTATTTCCTTATTTGATTTTAAACTAATATATATATATATATATATATATATTTCACCCTATAAGCACCCCAATAATCATACCAATTCTTCCATACTAGGAATTCATTAAATAATAATATCCCTCAACAGAAACACGGAGAAAAGGCTCAAGGAAGGAAAAAAAAAAAGTAACCTACTTGTGATATCAAGTCTCATTTTATCGAAAATGTGCAAAAATTAAAATCCTTATTCAAGTTACAAAAAATAAAATAAAAATAAAAAGGAAGGAAAAAATAAAGGGAAAATTAGGATGGCATACTGATGAAGACTGAACGGTTGAATTTTGCTCTACACTGACAGGCTATGATCCCCTACTCTGGAGTAAGAAAACAATAAAAAATAATAATAATAAGCCTAGGTACTATTTATATGTTTAAAAAAAGATGCATGAACGTTTGTTTTCAAGCATAGTGTCCAAATCCAATATATATATATATATATATATATATATATGTGACTTTCCCAGATAATATAGTATAGATTTAGGACAGAGAGTTTCATAAAAAAATATAGAGTAATTGATTCAAATAGTTTATGAATTCTTTAAAACAATGACGGTTTGATTCTTATTATATTATATTTTATTTTATCAAGGAAATCTTGATTTTTTAAAATATTGATTATTATAATCATTTTCGTCTATATCCGTTAAATTTCTAACACAATGAGTTGCAGAGTTATTACATGAACTTAATTAATCTTAAAAAGATAAAAATACCCTTATACGTATCAATAACATTAAAAAGAGAGAGAGAGAGAGAGAGAGAGAACCCATCCCCCTGTCTCTCGCCTCCCCTTCCTCTCTCCCCTACCCCCAGCCCCAAAAGACCCACCGAACTCAAACCCAGACATGCTTTGCAAATTTGACCTTAAAATGGTCATCAATTGCATCACTAACCTTAATAAAAAGTTTTTTACAAGGATGACCTCCACTTTTAATGAAACTTTTGAATTCTCTAAAATGCCCTTTTATAAAATTAAAAAAAAAATTTCAAAATAAAAGAAAATATAAACGAAAACCTCATATTATTCATTCAAAAACCTTCACTTTCTCTTCACCACCTCACCCTCTCTCCCACCACCATCGCCGCCCCCAACCATCGTCCATACATTCCGGCCGGCGTTCTTAGGAGTTCATACTTTGGGTGTTGCATGGGAGAAGTAAAGATTCAAAAGCATTGTAAAATCTAAAAAAATTGAGGAATCAAGTTTTAAATTGTCATTCAAAGTATGGGCATTCATATTTATGCGTTTAAACTGAAAAAAAAAAAAAAAAAAAAAAAAAAAAAACAACAACAACAACAACAAGATTAGACCCTTTTGCACTGTTTTCGGCCTAAAAAATCTAAATTTTGAAGAAGAAAAAGAGACGAACAGTATTGGGAAGACCGTGCAAACCGAGCAGACCGTTTGTATTGGTCAGTACGGTTGGAATAGTCAGGATGGTCATCTCGGTTGCTTAATAGGAATTTCAAGGTTTTCTTTAGAATATTTGACCCTACTATTAAAACTCTCTGTTTCATAATTAAATGTATAAAATTGTGGACATTTTACTATTGTCGTACTATTACAGTGGTAACATAAATTTACAATTTGAAATTTTTAAATGTAATTGAAATCAAATAATTTACTTAGTTTAGACTTTTCTAATAAAATAAAAGAACTTGTGGTAGAGTTAATATTTAATAAGTTATAGATCAAGAAGACCGTCTTGAAATAGAACGGTTTGCATGGTCTGCATAAATGAATCGTGTAATAGTTTGTACGGTTTTGCTTAGTTTGCTTATGTGATCGAAGCCACAGTTCTCTTTGTTTGCTTGGATTATGAAGCAAGCAATACTTAGTAATTGTTAAAATCTCTCTTTTGTAATTCTCAAATCACCAAAACACATTTTGAAAAAAGATTAAAATTGGATTAGCCTTTTTTTTTAATTAATACTCCACTTTATTAAAACTCTATAATCATAAACTTTATGTATAGAGTGTGATTGGGTTACTGTAATCGTACTATTATAATGATAACAACGTCAAAATTTACAATTAAATCTTTGAAATATGACTAAAATTGAAATAATTTACTTAATTTAGCCTTCTCCAATCAATATGATTATGGTACCATTGCCACAATATTACTATGGTAACATTACTAAATTCACAAGTCACATTTTAATTATAAAGTATCTAGTTAATATGTACTTACTAATTGAAAAAACTTAAAATAGAGTTTGATATTTAATAATTTTAAATGAGAAGATTGTCTTCGAATAGAACGGTCTTCACGGTCTACATGATTTGCATGGATGAACTGTGTAATAATTCGCAAGGTTAACATTGTTCTACTTGTGTAATTAGGATCATGGAATTCTCAATTTACTTAGATCAAGAAGCAATTAATACTCGATAATCAAATCATCATGACACATTTTTTAAAATAGGATTAATATTCGAATCATTTTACGGTTGGTCCATGCAAACCGAACTGACCCTGTGAACCGTCTAATTATTAGACAGTTTACCTAATTTTAATAATAAAAAAATCAAGTATAAATTATGTTTTTATTAATCAAAATGTCAAATTAATCGGATTCATATTAATTACAAAAGTTATTAGTTGCAATTAAAGGTGGTTTAACATTTAGTAAAACCAATGAAGACAACAAGTCTTAAGGACCGTCCCAACTGTACTGATCGAATTGATCGCATGTATAAAATGAAAGTTTTTTCTTGCTTTCTTATTTTTAATTTTTGCATATTTCTCTATTTGAATAGTTAATTTCATTGACATTAAGATATTCCACAATGTTTTCATTTTCCATGTTAAAAAAATTATTTTTCATTTTTGGACTTTCTTCCAACCGCCAAACGGTTGGAACGGTCTTCGATTGGTAAAATCAGTGAAGACAACAAGTTTTGCGGATCGTCCCAACTGTACTGATTGAAGTGATCGGCATGTACAAAATGAAAGTTTTTTTCTTGTTTTCCTTATTTTTAATTTTTGCATATCTCTCTATTTGAATAGTTAATTTCATTGACTTTAAGATATTCCACAATGTTTCATTTTCCATTAAAACAAAAAAAAAAATTTCATTTTTGGACTTTCTTCCAACCGCCAAACGGTTGGAACGGTCTTCTTCGGTTGGTAAAATCAGTGAAGACAATAAGTCTTGCGGACCGTCCCAACTGTACTAATCAAAGTGATTGACATGTACAAAATGAAAGTTTTTCTTGTTTTCTTATTTTTAATTTTTGCATATCTCTCTATTTGAATAGTTAATTTCATTGACATTAAGATATTCTACAATGTTTCATTTTTCATGTTAAAAAAAAAAAAAAAAACTTTATTTTTCATTCTTGGACTTTCTTCCAACAGCCAAACGGTTGGAACGGTCTTCTTGGTTGATAAACCAGTGAAGACAATAAATCTTGTGGACCGTCCTAACTGTACTGAATGAAGTGATCGACATGTACAAAATGAAAGTTTTTTGTTGCTTTCTTATTTTTAATTTTTTGCATATCTCTCTATTTGAATAGTTAATTTCGTTGACATTATAATATTCCATAATATTTCATTTTCCATTTAAAAAAAAAAAGCTTTATTTTTTATTTTTAGACTTTCTTCCAACCGCCACACGGTTGGAACGGTCTTCTCGGTTAGTAAAACCATTGAAGACAACAAGCCTTGCGGACCGTCCCAACTATACTGAAAGAAGTGATCGACATGAACAAAATGAAAGTTTTTTCTTGCTTTCTTATTTTTAATTTTTGCATATCTCTCTATTTGAATTGTTAATTTCATTGACATTATAATATTCTACAATGTTTCATTTTTCATGTTAAAAAAATTTTTATTTTTCATTTTTGGACTTTCTTCCAACCGCCAAACGGTTGGAACGGTCTTCTTGGTTGGTAAAATCAGTGAAGACAACAAGTCTTGCAGACCATCCCAACTGTACTGATCGAAGTGATCGACATGTACAGAATGAAAGTTTTTTCTTGTTTTCTTATTTATAATTTTTGCATATTTCTCTATTGAATAGTTAATTTCATTGACATTAAGATATTCCACAATGTTTCATTTTCCATGTTAAAACAAAAAAAAAATTTATTTTTCATTTTTGGACTTTATTCCAACTGCCAAACAGTTGGAACGGTCTTCTCGATTGGTAAAACCAGTGAAGACAACAAGTCTTGCGGACCGTTGCAACTGTACTGATCGAAGTGATCGACATGTACAAAATGAAAGTTTTTTCTGTTTTTCTTATTTTTAATTTTTGCATATCTCTCTATTTGAATAGTTAATTTCATTGATATTAAGATATTCCACAATGTTTCATTTTCCATGCTAAAAAATTATTTTTCATTTTTGGACTTTCTTCAACCGCCAAATGGTTGGAACAGTCTTCTCGGTTGGTAAAACCAGTGAAGACAACAAGTCTTGCGGACCGTCCCAACTGTACTAAACGAAATGATCGACATGTACAAAATGAAAGTTTTTTCTTGCTTTCTTATTTTTAATTTTTGCATATTTCTCTATTTGAATAGTTAATTTCATTGACATTATAATATTTTATAATGTTTCATTTTCCATGTTAAAAAAAAAAAAAAAAAGCTTCATTTTTCATTTTTGGACTTTCTTCCAACCACCACACGATTGGAACAGTCTTATCGGTTAGTAAAACCAGCGAAGACAACAAGTCTTGCGGACCGTCCCGACTATACTGTTCAAAGTGATCGACATGAACAAAATGAAAGTTTTTTCTTGCTTTCTTATTTTTAAATTTTGCATATCTCTCTATTTGAATTGTTAATTTATTAACATTAAGATATTCCACAATGTTTTATTTTTCATCTTAAAAAAAAAGCTTTATTTTTTTATTTTTCGACTTTCTTCCAACTGCCACACGGTTTAGAACGGTCTTTTCGGTTGGTAAAACCATTGAAGACAACAAGTCTTGTGGACCGTCCCGACTGTACTGATCGAAGTGATCGACATGTACAAAATGAAAGTTTTTTCTTGTTTTCTTATTTTTAATTTTTATATATCTCTTTATTTGAATAGTTTATTTCATTGATATTAAGATATTCTACAATGTTTCATTTTCCATGTTAAAACAAAAAGAAAAAAAAATAAAAAAGGTTTATTTTTCATTTTTGGAATTTCTTCCAACCGCCAAACGGTTGGAACGGTTTTCTCGGTTGGTAAAAATAGTTACGGCAACAAGTCGTGTGGACCGTCCCAACTGTAATCTTGAAAACCATTTGTAGAACAACTTTGTTAAAATCTTGAAAAAGTCACAAATACAAAATACCCAAATACATCAATGGAATTTTGGGATGGTTGGGGTTAGGGACGGGGAGAGCAGAGAGAGTGCTTGATTTTTTTTTTTTTTTTTACCTGGTAGATATTTGGGTTGAGAGGGGGGGGGGGGAGGGGGGGGGGGGGGAGTGAAGATCAATGGTGATTGGGGTGGTTGGGGTTAGGGACGGATAGGGAGAGCAGAGCAGAGGGAGTGCTTGAGTTATTTATTTATTTTTTGTTTTGGTGGTAGATTTTTGGGGCGAAGAAACGTTCAAATGATGTCTGGGACTTTTAAGTTTCAGACGAAGGAAGTCATTTTTTTGAAAGCTGGGAGTCTTTTTAGTCTTTTACTTAAAAATTGAATTAAAAAAATAAAAAAAGAAAATAAATTTTTAAAAACAAGGTTATAGCTGTAGGCTGTTTCATTTGGAGGTTATATATGCAATTTGTTCCCACCCGTTCCCCCCCCCCCCACCGGTGTCTTTCGCCGAGCCCGGCCTCAACCCCCCAGTGCCGTCGCTGAGCTCGAACCCCCTGCCCCCACGGCGTCTTTGCTGATCGCCGAGCCCAACCATCGAACTCAAAACCCCTCACCCAGCCCCTCTTACTCACCCTCGTCCACACCGTCACCAAGCTTAAGCTCCTAAACCCCACACCCACAGGCCCCCCCCCAAAAAAATCTGATATGGGTTTTTGCTACGAGAAAATGAAGAGAGAGGGGGGGGGGGGGGGGGGGGGGAGGGGAAGAGAGATGAGTAGGTGTTTTATGAATTTTTATTTTATTTTTATTAAACTAATTATTGTTAAATGACTAAAATACCCTCTCAAATTGTATTACATGCATTGTACATGACTCATTCCGTTAGAAACTTAATGGATTTAGACGAAAAGAACTATAATGGCCAACATTTAAGAGTTCGAGGTCTTCTTGGCCAAAAATAAAATAAAATAGGAACCAAACCGTCACATTTGAAAGAGTTCAGGGACCATTTGAGCCAATTACTTAAAAATATATTCCAAAAAAACTATATGGCATTAGTTTTTTTTTTTTTTTTTTTGGTTGAATCTACCCCAGTAATTCTAATAGACAGGGATTGTTTTAAAAAATTAATACACAGGGTTATAAATTAATATATTGTAGTAAAATATAACAAATACAACCCACAAAAAACAAAAAAAACAAAAAACAAAAAACAAAAAAAAAAAAGAGAGAGAAGAAAGTAGTCAATTTGGAGAAATATTCCACGTAAAATTACCCGATGTCACTGGAAGCAACAACAACCACCGATAATGTTGGTCTTTGGCTCCGGTCATCAAAATATTATGTTAAAAAATTTTACTATAATTTTTTTTCCAACATGGATAGTCGGATGTCTCTAACTCCGTTTGCCGATGCCAGTCATCAGAATATTCTAGTATAATACTATGGATATCCCACTAAAGTATTTTTTTTTTTCAATATAGATAGTCAGACATCTCCGAATTCTAGTAGAATATTTTGAATTTTCTAGTAGAATATTTTTTTTTTTTAGTTTTTAACAAACATGACTAGATATCTCTAGCTTCAATCGCAAGCATTGATCATTGGAGTATTCTTGTATAATTTGGTAATCTACAAGTCTAATTTTTATTTCAGCATAAATTGTCAAATGTGTATGGCTCCGATCGTGGAGCTGGTTACACAGAGCATTTTAGTAGAATATTATTTATTCTCTATGAAAATGTATATTTTTTTTTGTTTTGTTTTCATCATATATGATTGGATGTTTCTAGTACCATTAGTCATGGGAGTAGCCTGATAGAATTTATTTTATTAAACTTATTTCTATATATTTTCAAAAATATTCTGTCAAAATACTCAAGTTGAAAATGTTTGACCATCCATATTAAAAACAAAAATATTCTAATAGATTACAAAAAAACATTACTCTAGAAGAACTCTGATAATAAGTGACAATTGAAGTCGAAGATCCTAGATATGAGACCATAATATTCACATTACTTATTTTCATTGAATTATTAGAACCATAAAATACCACCAATTTAAGTAATACCATTGGTTGGAACAACATGGACGACGTGAATGTAGAAATTAAAAAATGACTAATACTAAATTTTACCCACGAAAAATAGATGTCGCACTTAATTGTTTATAATTTAAAAATGACATGCAAAACTCACTTGTTTATCATAAATTATACTTTTGATACTAAATTGAGAGCTGTGAAAAAACTATTAAAAAATTGAAATCTCAATGACAAAAATATGAAATTTATAACTTACATAAGCTTAATATGAGAGTTTCAAGTTATTTTTATTTATAATAGGCAATGTAAGATGGTCCTATTTTCATGGATTAAATTTGAATTTAATCCTTAGATTAAATTGGAGAAGACTTAAAATAGAGAAATATGGATTATATGATATGGTTATCGATGTTATGTATAATTTGTCTCAAAAGCACATGTTTGTTTCTTTGATATTACATCTATAAATGCGAAAGTTACCAAATCATTTCCAGCAGCCAACAATATATTTTTTTTATTGTTATTGTTCAATTTTTAACGGTAGTATAATTACCTTTAAGCCCCTATTCTCAATATTATATCAATTTTTATCTGACAGTAATTGCATCCAATGCGCTTTAGAATTGACAAGTGCCAATTTGCTGTCAACCTACCCTATTTGATTATCACTTTTGGCAGTAAAAAGGACGCCATGTCACTGCCGTTCCATATGAGTGCATATATATATATATATATATTTCAGCCTAAAAGGCCTCCAATAATCATACCAATTCTTCCATACTAGGAATTCATTAAAATAATAATAATAATAATATCCCTCGATAGAAATACGGAGAAAAGGCCAGAGGAAATAAAGAAAAGAGATTTATACTTAAATAGTTTTTTTTAAGAAATTTTTTAACAAATAATTGAAGTTTTTAAAAATTAATTAAAAGATATTTTTAGATGATTAATCAATTATCTTAAATTATCAATAACTGATTAAACATAATATAAATCACCAAATTTTATAATCAATTATTGATTGACTAAATCTGAAAAATGAAAATTGATCATTTTATTAAATAAAAAAAATTCGGTCATTTATTAAATTAGGTAATTTAAAAAGGTTACCCAACCTAATTTTTCAAAAAATAAAATAAAAACTTAATTGTAATATTAAATTTGATTCCATCTAAAAGGTGCATAGTTAGAATCTTTATTCAAGTTAAAAAAATAATAATAAAAATAAAAAAGGAAGGAAAAATAAAGGGAAAAATTAGCACGGGTGGCCATGTTTATTATATAATCTAATAGATAGACTAACTTTCTTTTGTTTAGTTAAATGGTCTAATACATATGTTTTGTTTAATTAATTTTCATTTTTCCGAAACACCTCCCCTCCTTCTCTCGCTCTCCTCTCTCTATGATTGAGCTTTCGTGACGGTGAGAAAAACCAACGACCATTGACAAGATCTGTAGCTCGGTGGCGTCTGGGAGGAGATTGCGTCAGTGGGAGGCGATCGCATCGCGGATTTCAACCGTCACCGA
The DNA here is from genome assembly GCA_008635985.1 of Ficus erecta. NCBI lineage: Eukaryota > Viridiplantae > Streptophyta > Magnoliopsida > Rosales > Moraceae > Ficus > Ficus erecta. Next base: position 53,592 of record BKCH01001433.1, on the reverse strand, counting down.
TCTCCACCATCGGAGCTGAGGTTGTGAGATCGTAGGCGTGAGTTTTGGATCTCCATCAACACCGATTTACCTATAGTTAATTACTGGTTAACCGGAAAATTGATGATATTGTTTATAATAAATCAGTAATTAACTATTTGTTAATTAATGATTGACTATAAAATTTATGAGTTATGTTATGATTGATCAATAATTAACGGTAATCAATCAGTTATTTACTTATAATAAATAAGCGCATTTTAACACATTTTTAAAACTTAAACTATTAAAAAAAAAAAAAAAAAACATTTAGCTATAAACCCCAAAAATAAAACGAGACAAAGGAAAGGAAAAGAACAGAACCGAATCGAATCCGCCATGGCTAGACCCGCAAGCGCCGGCGCCAGAGCAGCGGTTGTACCGTCATCGGCCACCGTGACGACGACCATAACGCTAAACAATTCTGATGGATCGTCGTCGTCGTCGTCGCAGACGCAACAGCCGCAAACCCTAACGCTGCGGCTTAGTCGGAAGAAGAAGGTGACATGGAAAGAAGGCACCGTTGACAACGAGTTCATGCAGAAGAAGAGCTCCAAGAAGTGCTGCATCTTCCACAAGCAAAAGCCCTTTGATGAGGACGACAGCGACGAAGAAAACGACAACCACCACCACCACCACGACGGAGGCGGCGATGAGGGTTGTTGCTCCAAGGATAATGATCATTTGTAAGTCCGCAATTAGATGTGATTGTCTTCTTTGGAATAATTGAAATCTTGATTGTCTTTAATTTTCCACCTTTAATACATTTTCGTTGGAAGATTGTTAAGGATTATCAATTCGACAGGAAAATTTTGGATGATTTTGTTCTGAAGATCGTTCCTTTTTTGCCCCCAATTTCGTTTTTGTTGCTTAGTTTGGTAAAATTGGTATGTTATTTTGCTTGTAATTGAATATCTGTTAAAGCATTAGATCGGACAACTCTTTAAGTTAGGATATTACTCGATCTTTTCTGCCGATTTTTCTATGCCTCAATTTCATGTTTGTGCAGAATTGGGACCTTTTCTTTTTTTTTTTTTTTTTTTTTTTGGGTAGTAACATTAGCATGAGAACAATAAGTCATGTGCCGACATGGATTCGCTCTACCGGTATTCTATAACCTGAGTTCTGAATAGTAGTAATAATACGAGGATGGTTTAGCCTTGGGGTTGGTTATGCTTGTCCATAGGGATCTCTACTTGATGAAATATCGAAATTTGGCGATATATTTTTACCAATTTTTTCAGTCCATTCACGTTGAACCTAATACGAGGAAATGCAATTTGCATAGGTGAAAAAGTATTTCTATGTTTTAAATGTTGGAAGTCAGACACAGTAGATGCGATTCTCCTTAGTTTTATGTAAAGCTTAGGAGGATAAGATACCATTTCGCATCTGAGCAGGGAGCCTCTGAAATTGATTATATCTAGTTCAAGATAAAGAAAAAGCGGTGACTTTGTTTTTTTATTTATTTGTTAAGAAAGTAGTACTACCGTTATAGAGATTATAACAAAAACATCTGTTGCAAAAATTTAGTTGTAAAGAAATGTGAAGAACTTTACTGATGAACACTTAATGGATGAGCCGTACGATGATATGAAGTGCCTGCTCTAGTTTTCTTTTGCAATGTTATTTTGTTGTTTCTGTTGTGCTGCTAAGGATGTGGAAGCACTGTTTGATTAACTTCAGATACATGCATGGTATTCCGTTCACCACAATGGAGAATATAGTTGTCATTTGTCTAGCTTGGGATTCTAGCTTAGGAGGAGGACTTTGATCAACTTGATAGGATGCTGGAATTAGATTAACGAATACTTGTGCTTAGCAGCATAGAACTTTTTTTCAAAAAAAAAAAAAAGCAGCATAGAGCTTTCTAAGAACTTTGTAAATCAACTTCCGTAACTAGAGACAGAAGTTTGGTTATGCTGCTCTGCCTTGAAATGAGAACTCTGTTACTTAAGGAGCTTGATTTGACCCACATCCCAATTGCATATCTGTTCCAAGTTCAGAAACGAAAAATGGTCATGAAAAGGATTGATGACTCAAAGAAAATCCTGAATTGTTTTCTATCGACTCTTTGCAAATCACTGAAAATGTGTGGACATCACTTGAGTTGAATAAGTCTATTTGTGTCACGTCCTGTTACATCTATTGATTTCTGCTTTACTTGGTATTCATATATATCATTAAGCATTATCATTTACTTAAATGTGAAGTTATTAGTCGGTAGCGACGTAGCATATTTAATGGATTCTCTAAATTAGTGAATTCTGTGTGTGTGATGTTGTTTGCCGATTTGGTTACAGAACTAAAGAACCTTAGTAGCTACACTGCGTTGGGATTCAGAATTGTGCAGAAATATGTTACTTCAAAAAATAGCGACATCCAAGTGCAATCTGCTTGTGAAGATGAACCCCACCTTGTAGCAGCATGTCCTGAACCTTTGAATAGAGATTGAAATGCAATTTTATTTGTGAGGATGAATCAAAATACTAACCAAGTTCTTTGGTACACATGACAAGTTTGATTTTCTTTTCTTTTTTTTCCCCTTTCCCTTTCAAGACAGTGAATATGTACCTGTTTTAAGGGATATAATATGTATGGTTCCTCTGAAAACTTGGTTCCTAGAAATCAGATCTGCAATAATTCTGCAGTTATAAATGTGCAAGAACATTGTTTAAGAGTGAAACATTGCTTCCCTCTGGTCTGGAACATTTCAGTTATTTGTTGATTGGGTCAATTTCATTTTTTGGTCTCTAAATTATAGATCCAATCTCATTTTAGTCCCTGAACTTGAAAACGTCTCAGAATCAGTCCTTAAACTTTCAATTTCTTTTGTAATCATCCTTCACTCCAAAGCATTGCTAAACACTGGATTGTAATTACTACGTTAAGATAAAGTGAGTTTTAATCAAAGATTAATTTTGTTGTTGTAATGTTTGGTACGCATGTTTTAAGAATTTAGAACTTAAAAAATTGAAATCTGGAACGTGACAATAACAAAATCTATTCTGAGGTCATTACGGTTCAATTTTTAACAGTGTTTTGATGGGAAAGACTGTTATAGAATAAATTGATAGTTTAATGTTTTAAAGTTTATGGACAAAAATGAGATTGGATCTATAATTCACAGACAAAAATGTAATTTATTCGTGTTTTGTTTTTTGTTTTTTGGTTTTTGGTTTTTAGTTTTTAGTTTTTATTTTTCATCCGATCCTAACAGCAACACATGACGACCCAGGTCTATTGGTATATACTTAAAAGATTTGGAATTTGTGAGCTGGTATGTCATGGTTGAGAAATTTGCCATGTCATGTTTGTAAAGTGTAATTTCTATTTTTGCCAATTTAATTAGCATCAGCACTACGGTTAGTAATTAGTTTAAGTTTTTTTTTTTTTTTTTTCCCTTCTAATTATTAAGCATATGCTAATACGGGATCAGAAACTAATGAATTTCAAGATGAATAAGTGGATTCTCTACCGAGTTCTTAGGAAATTTGCAAAGGATGCTTGATGATAACCAATGTATAAATTATTGATATTAGTGGATTTGAAGAGATTTCGATTTTTTTTTTCCTTCAATATCGGTGGAAATTTTGAGAAAAATTAAAATTTATGGATAGTATGAATACATATATTCAAAAAATACTTTGTATATTTTTTTAAGAAACGCTAAACATTGGGATTTTTTTTTTGGCCTAATAATACAAGTTGCACACAAAGCTTTATTTATATTAGATAGAAACTTCAACACTATAAAAAGGTCCTACAAATTTAAGCATGATTATTGTAATATTGAAACTATCATATGCTAACATGCAAAGTATACAAGTATGATAAGTGATAACTAAAATCTGTAATTTAGCTAATAAAAGAGTGATAATGAAACCAATATAATGTATTGACTTGCAGATATCTACAAAAAAATTTCAAAGTTTTGATATTTCTCAGACATTTTTTATAATATTTTCCAAAAGTTATACTAAAATCAAAACCACTTCCAAAACAAAAAGAAAAACAATACCTAACACCACTCACCTAACTCTTTGCTGCAACTAATTTTCAGTGAAATTTAAAATTACAAAAAAAAAAAAAAAAAAAAAAAAAAAGAGCCTAATTTACAGTGAAATCTAGGACGCGTGATTTAATATTAAATAGCTCTATTCCACATCACTTGTACAAATAGACAAGTACATCATTCTCAAGTCCAATAACGACACATGGACTCGGAGCACCACCCTGCAAAACTAATTGATGGCCACGAAGGTCTCTGTCTAAAAAGGACACGGATTCACGAATATGTTGTCGACTTGGAATACGACATTTTACAAACCCACCACCATTGGTTATCTTAAGAACAAAAATATGGTTGTTGACTGGGTTGTTGAGATTTTGATAATACAATATATAATTGTGGTATTGAATATTGTCTTGAGGAGCGGTGAACTAATCTTTTAGTTCAACAAGGGTGTGTATTAAAACTAAGTATTATATGATAATTTTATTTTCAATATGACCCAACAATTCTTGTTTGATATATACGACTAATAAGATTATAGTAAAATAGTAAAGTTTTTTTTGTGAGGTTTTTTATGAGATAATTAATTTTGAGTGTCGATAAAAATAAAAAAAAAACATACAAAAAATTTTCAAATAAAAAAAAGTTTAGGCATAACTCCATTATTGGGATCTTGATCGGTCCTTGTAGACATATTTTGGATAAATAATAAATGGCCCACCAGCTTTCTGCATACAAATAATACATATATATATATATATATATTTTTTTTTTTTCTCTCTCTCTCTCTCTCTTACATTTTTTTTAGCGTTAAGTCATGTGAAACTCACCTTAAAATAAAAATAAAAAATAAAAAAGAGACACAATCTAAAATATATACATATATATATATATATATATCTCTTTTATACAATTTTTTTAGCTTTAAGTCTTGTGAAACTCACCTTAAAGTGAAAAAAAAAAAGGACACAATCTAATACAAAAATTATAGTTTAAAATAGAGTATTAAACCAAAGCCGTATAAACTAATGAGAAAAACGGGGTAACTACTCTACAGCATAATATACAAACCCTAATTTGAGATAATTTTCTTCCAAAATAAATAAATAAATAAATAAAATCCACCCTTTAAACGGTAAACAACTTTGAGTTCGAAATAACATGCTTGGAATTACATTTTACGGAAGTAAAGAGATTTTAAAAATTTTCTACTTGAATCATTCGAGGTCAATCAGTTAAATGAATGATTGTTGCAATTTCCAAGAACAAAAGGTGGATATCTTTTGAAGAATCCATTCGAGCTATCTATAGCTATAATCAGATTTTAAAATAAATATTTTGGATACGGTTTTCAAAAGTACTTGTTATTTGATTTATAGTTATTTTTGAAAGTATTTGTATTAATTTGATAGAAAAGTTTTCTATTAAAGTCAAAAATATGATTTTGAAAAAAGTTCATCTGAGTAGACATTCATAGTTTATATCAGAGCTTAAATTATACATTATAAATTTTATTTTAATATTTTTATTACTAAATTCATTTTGACTTTAAAAACTCTTTTGAAAACATAATTATCAAACATTTATTGGAAAATCAATTTTTTTTTTCTTTTATAACTCTGTTAAACGGTCCTAAGTATTTTCAAATTGGGAACCAATAGTTCGTTTAGGGTTGGCTATAAATACATGGAAGGACCATGAGTTTGCATGAAGAGATAGATAGAGAGAGAGAGAGAGATATCAAAGCCAAGGCAATTATGGAGAGAGGTGAAGGGAGCAAAATATTGGTGATTGGTGGAAGTGGGTACATTGGCAAGTACATGGTGAAGGCAAGCGTTTCTTTGGGTCATCCAACTTACGTTTATTCTAGACAACTCACTCCACATTCCTCTCCTTCTAAGAGGGAGCTGATTCAACAGTTTCAATCCATGGGTGTTACCATTGTTTATGTACGTGTACATATACATATATATATATATATATATATCATCACGAGTGCAGATTTACTGTCATATTTTCTCGTCTCATTAATGGTTATCCCTCTGATATTATTTTGATAACTCATCAATTTGTTTACGTATTTTAGTATCTAGAGTTTTTTTTTTTCTTTTTTCTTTTTATGTGGTTCAACTCTATATATAACACCATTTCTTTTTAATTTCTTAATTTGTTACTATTCTCCTCCTCAAGTAATTAGGGTATTGAACAGCATCAAATAGATTTTAAAAAATTGAAAGAAACTATTATATCTTAATTATTCTGTAATTAACTGCATCTTAATTATATGTTAACGCGACGGCCCGGCGATGGGGGGCAGGGACGGGTAGAGGAGCAAGAGAAGCTTCTGAGTGTTCTTCGGCAAGTAGATGTTGTAATTTGCACGCTTGCTTATCCTCAGGTTCTTGAACAACTCAAAATAATTGATGCGATCAAACTTGCTGGAAACATAAAGGTTAGTATAATCCGAAAAATATAAACTTTATATTAAAACTACTAAGTGTCTTTTTCCTCTGATGAGATTTTCTCAAAGTTAGTAGTGTGAAATGATATTTTTTTTTTATGATACAAAAGAAACAATGCTCTTCAATTTGTAGGCAATAATTACTTAGGTTTTGCATAATGAGTGCGTAATTACCTTCGTTAAGTTTTAATAGACTATCTCCAAAGTTAGGGATCAGAAACATCAGAGAAAAAAAAAAAATCAGCAACTAATTGACCCAGAAAAAAAGTTTATAGTAAAATTTTAGAAAATCCCTACCATAGGAAGTTTATTATGTGACAGTTCAATACATGTGATTTTTGTATGGTAGAGATTCTTTCCATCAGATTTTGGAGTTGAAGAGGACAGAGTGAATCCTCTAAAACCTTTCCAAGTATTCCTTGACAAAAAGAGGAAAATAAGAAGAGCTACAGAAGCAGCTGGAATTCCTTACACTTTTGTTTCTGCTAATTGCTTTGGTTCTTATTTTGTGAACTACTTGCTTCATCCTCATGATGAGAATGCAAACGACATCGTTGTCTACGGAACGGGTCAAGTCCAAGGTATTATTTTCAAACCATGTTAAAAGATATTAGTGATGTTCAACATTACATATTAATAGATTATTGATTGCACAACATAAGAGATTAGATACTCTTTTTATTATTAATTATGTTGTTTAACACTGTTAATATCCCAAAATGTTTTTTTTTTTTTCGTTATTTTCTCTATAAATGTTTATGAAATCTTCTTTCAACTATTAATCATACACAAGTTAATAAGAGCGCCCATTTCCTTTAAAAGAAGAAGAAGGAGGAGAAGAAGAAGAAGTAATAAGAGTAGCCATACAAATTGATGCTAATTGGCAGAAATGAAAAGAGAATATAATGTATGGAAGTCTCAAAGAAATGTGTCTTACGAAAACTCAAAATTTAATAAGATGGTCAAATTGTCATAATTAGTTAGGTTATTAATTTCTCGAAATCAAATGTGTCCCAATAGATAAACTTCTAGAGTACTTTTTTGTCCTTTAGCTAAATCTACGAGAATTTTGTACTGAGGTAAACCCATATTGAGTGTAGAAGGAGTTGATGATCAATTTGTAAGTGTGAAGGCGTAATATCACCTAGAATTTTGAAAGAAATTTAATATTTGCTTTGAATTGATCTAAGATTAAAATTTTTTTTTTCTATTTTTTTTTTCAGCGGCTTTGAATTATGAAGAAGATATTGCTGTATACACAATCAAAGCAGCTGATGACCCAAGAACATGCAATCGTATCATCACCTATAGGCCACCAGAGAACATAATTTCACAACTTGAATTGCTTTCTCTTTGGGAGAAGAAGACAGGTCGAAGTTTCAATAGAGTATACGTCTCTGGAGAAGAGCTGATCAATCTATCTGAGAGTAAGTCAATTGAATTTGCAGCATTTTATTCTCCTGTCACCAGAAAAAAAAAAAAAAAAAATCATCATAACTTAGTCGTGATAACATTTTTCTTTAAAAAAAAAAAAAAAAAGTAGTCACGCACATTTGAATGGTGATATTTATGCCGACACAAAATATTAAACGAATTTTTTCTTTTTTAAGAATTTTAGAGATAAAAGGATTTAAATTTTAGATTTTATTATAGAGTCTGGTATGAAATTATGGATATGTTTTTTTTATGTAATTACTAAATATTTAACTGTTGGATTTGAACGAACTAAGAGAAGATAGGACTATATTTTATTCCTTTATTTGGCCAAAAATTTTAAAAGAAAATATTTTTTTTTTGACTGAACCGAATATATCTCTTATCCAATCCAGACAGGGGATTCGGTTATCCCTGCAAAAGGACAGGATTAGGAGCGTCTTTCTAGGCAAAAGTCACCAATGTGATTTCAAAGTCATCATTTCCCCTCAGTTTGTGAACTTCAATTCTTTTTATTTTTATTTTTATTTTCTCTTCTGCACTTGTCCTCTATTGTCCTTTTGTCTTTTTGCAGCTAAAGATAAAGAGAAGGCTATAATATGAAAACATGAGACTGACATTTAAAATTAAAAGAATTAAATTTTAAATGAGTAATTGATCTAAATAATTTATAAATTATTAAAGAGGTGACAGTTTGATCTCTATTTTTTTAATTTTGATCGTGATGATCCTAAATTTTTTAAATGTTGACAATTTAATAATTTCCATCCAATTTCGTTAAGTTTTTAACGAAAAAGGTCACGTAACCCATCACATGAGTTAGATTACCGATTAAAAGACTAAAATACCCTTATTTTTTGAAAAAACAATACCCTATATACATTTAAAAAAAAAAAAAAAAGGAAGGAGAGGGAGAGAGGACTCAAACCCAGGCCCCCACGTTCTCTTCTCCGTCGTTGAGCAATCCCCCCACGCCGGCAGTGAGCTCAAGCCACCCCAAACAAACGCACCCCCCCCAAAAAAAAAATCTTCGAAAGATCTAAGCTTGCACCCCCCCCCCCTTCGCGTTGTCTTCTCCATCGCCACTCTGACGACTGCGGTGAGCTTAGGCACTGCAAGATGAACACCCCTCCCCTCCCCCACAAAACAAGTTGTCGGTGCGTCCCTCCCCCCCCCCCCCCCCCCCGGTTTCTTGCCGAGCTAGGCCCTCCAGATCTCGGCTTTTGAGGATATGGAGAGAGAGGGAGAGAGATGAAATTTTCTTTTAAAATTTTGTTAAACTAATTATTGTTAGATAACTAAAATATCCTTTCAAATTAGATCACATGCATTGTACATGATTCATTCCATTAGAAATTTAACATACATGGATGGAAATGACTATAATTGCCAATATTTAGAAAGTTTAAGGTCGCCTTAGCCTAAATTAAAAAAATATGGACCAAACCGTCACCTTTTCATAATTTTGGGATCAATTAGGCCAACTATTCATCTTAAAATTTAAAATTAAAATTTGAATTAACTTTTATTTTTTATTCGCTGGAAGGTTTGACATTTAATTAAATTGTCAATATTTTATGTTTATTTGATTAAAACATAAAACCTCATATTATTTCTATCATTACAATATCTCACTGTCATATAGTATTAACTAAAATCCGATCTTATCATTTCTTTTATGCTCCAATTATTATTATTATTTTTTTTGTAATTTTCTATTAATTTTGAAAATTATGGGATTCGAACTATACACCTTCCGATAGAGTAAGATGTGAAAATTACAATTAGAATATATTTGCAACCTCTTTTAACTGGATGGGTTATTTTTTGTTTGTAGGCCTACCAGATCCAGACAACATACCGGTATCAATCGTTCATAGTGTGTTCGTGAAGGGAGAGTTGATGAGCTTTGAAATAGGGGAAAATGATCTTGAAGCTTCTCAGCTATATCCAGATCACAAATACACCTCTATTGATCAACTTCTTGACATTTTCGTTGTTGATCCCCCTAAGCCTGCTACGGCTGCGTTCACATGATCATTGTCTAAGCACAATATATAAATGTAAGACTGTGATGCAAATATTATTATTTGTGAGTGTGTTTATAATCACCGAGTAAAATTGACACGTCAGCTACATCATTATTTAAAAAAATGAGATTCGACTTGATCGAGTTGAATCCTTATTACTCACATGAAATGGATCCCATATGAACTCTGTTATCATATGAGACTCACTAGCATAACAAATGACAATAAATTTGTATTTCAGTGTCATTCATGATGATGTATGTGTAGGCCTCAATTCATTTATACTTCATTGACATTCGTGATAATGTATATGTTATTTCTTTTAAATTGATATTTTGTTATGTAATATTGATATTAACGTGAGGTTATGGTTGTGGTATGAGAATGAAAATAATGGCTTTCTTACGAGGATTTGCTCGGACTCATTGTCATATGGTGAAAGTAAAAAAGGATATGTATATAGTATATACACGCACATCTATTATAAACGTAACACAAGAGCTGTTAATATAAGCAAGTGAACATTTAATTCTCATGATAATATGATCCCTCTGTATGTAACGGTTTTAATCGATTTTCTTTAACCTTAATATAGTAATAAGTTAGACGGATCCATCAATATATGTTTTATACATTGAATTTGAGGTTGCGAGAAGTTGAACTGCGTATGTGTATTTATATATATGAAAGAGTTTTTAATAATTACTCTAATATTTATACATCTATGGTATTATTATTTTAACCGTATGATATTGATCGGATGATTGTAATAAATTGAGTAATTGGTAAAAATACATTTAATGGTAATTAATGAACATGGAATTTAGGAAACTCATTAAATGAGATTGGGATATGTGACTTATCGTTAACTTGTTAACAAATTTTTTTTAAATATTTTTTAAATAAATTATAAATTACAGATTCATTCCTAATTTTGAAGAGATATATTCCTACTCCCACGTTATGTTGCTGATTTAGAGGCCAAAAGGCTTTTCTTAAACAAAATAATAATAATAATAATAAAAAAGCTGTGAGCATCCATTGTTAAGAAAAGGATTTGGTGTATACTATGAAGCCAAACTAGAATACGTTTTCCCAAAAAAAAAAAAAAAAAAATCAGAAGGCCATAAGAAATAAAAAAATTGAAGAGACAAAATGGCATAAAAAATCTGAAAAGTGAGACTTAATTAAATTAACAATAACGTATTATAATGTTTACAAAAAAAAAAAAAAACAAAAAAAAAATATTTAGCCTCCACTAGAAAAACAAAAACAATATATGAAAAGAAAATTACAGTTTTGAGAAGTCTCTTCTTTTTCTCATTACTAATTAAGATTAAGTGTTTTTATATGTATTGTTTTTAAAAAAGAGTAATATTAGTTTTTTTTTATAATTATTATAGGTGTGTTAGCGTGTAAGAAGTACCTTATGAACATTCATCTCTTTAAATGTAATTTTATTTAAGGTCATTTTAATAATAATAAAATATATTAAATTAAGATGTGGAAAAAGTAAACAAAGGGTGACAATAAAACCTAACCTTAGTATAATTGAAGAAGTTTAATTTTTAGTTATTAGAGATGTGTAAAAAGTAATCTTATAAAACACTTTTGTCTTTAAACACAGTTTTTCTAATGATTATTTAATAATATATAATTTATCACGGATTAGACTCTTTAGTCTTTTAGTTGTATTTTCTTGAATTTTTCAATCTTTTTCCCCCCTCAAATAGCACTATTTTGGTGTTTATGAATCATTCCCATTTTTTTTTTTTTTTTTATAACGAAACTAAAACCTTTGGCTTATGCTCATATACAACAAGTATTGTTTTCATGGGAGGGGAGCGGATGAAGTTGTTTATTATTATTATTATTATTTAAAGTAATTACCGGTTTTTTTTTTTTTTGTTGTGAATTATAATATTTTTTTTTTGTTATTTTTACCATAAAATGAATTGAAATAAAAAAGAAAATGGGAAAATGAGAGGGTTAAATCCGGAATTATACAACAATACAAAGAAAAATATTTATTTAATTATATTTAAAAATTTAGCAGGTTGATTAATTTATAATAGTAAGTTAAATTAGATGTCACATCTTCAAATGTAATTAAAGAATGTTTTTATAAATTTGTCTGTAATTATCTATGATTACAAATAAAATAGTAATCAATTAAACCACACCCATATATATATATATATATATGTATATTCATTATAAATCAAAGTGAGAATCCACTGTAGTAACACACTCAATTACAGGTGGATTCTCCTCCAAGCAAATTAAATCATTGTCTATTTGATGTGGAATATCTAGCCAACCAATGAGTTTCCGTATTAATTAGTATATCGGTGGACATGACTGAGAGAAACTCCATGAAAAAAAAAACAAAAAAACAAAAAGATAACAACCGTGGAACATCTAACAGAGACCAAAATCATTACAGAAATAGACTTGTAAATTTAGGTGGAACTTATTCCTAAAAGTTGGTTTAAGAGGAGAGAGAGAGCTCTTCTCACAATTAACATGGGATAAAAACACAATCTACTACCCTCCTTCACGTCTAGTATGGTTAGGATCCAAACCCACTATCACATGCGAAATCTTAATTTTGAAATCATGTTAAATAGGCTTGGGTAGAATTCATCTCCAAAAACTAACTTAAAAAATAGACAGAGTGTATTTCACATTTAAACATTACAACAGTCCTATAATTTAGTGATGAGTAACAAATACATAATCTAACATATGGAACTCGAACTACCATTAATGCATATGACTCCACGGAGATTTATGCCAACATTCATATGCCCCATTATAAGTTGTATAAGAGTGCTACCCAAAAATTATTGAAAACTATGCAACCATTACCTCTTCAACAAAGTCAATTTCTCATTGAACCATTTATCATTTTAAGTATATAAATATATCATTATGATCTTCTCACAGAGTAGTGTGCAAATACACTTAGACTTGACACAAATATGATGTCGGTCTCTCACGTAAAGTTAAGCCTAAAAATGATAACCAAAATATGGATTTTCAAACCATTTTTTTGGACATTTTAATATTCAAATCTGACAGCTAAAATTCCTCAAAAATAAAAAAAAAAAAAAAATCTGACACCTAAAAACGTTTACTTTCGGTAGAATACTTCGGCATTAAAAGTTCCCTTACTTATGGTTCTTTATGCTCCACAACTTTTACAAGGTCGAAATAAATGGACGACAATTATCTAATAGGTTTTGAAAAATAAAAAATAAAAACACATTCCTGTCGGTAAGTCATAGTTTTTAACTGTTAATTAAATTTTGACTAAATCATATTATTATTATAGATTTTTAAATATAGTGGAATGGTGGGACAGAAAAAGAAAGTTGGTATTGTAATTGTTTATGTGTATTAATGGCCTTTGAATTGAAATATGGCTATATAAATCTATTATATATGTACTCTATAGTATGTTAATGGCCGACAATTTTCAGTGGAAATGTTGGAACTTTGGAAAACTTAATTTTTATTTTTTATTTTTTATTTTTTTTAACGGTATAGTCTAAATTTATTGTATAACTGTAATTTGCATTCTAAAAATTTTTAATTCGACAATTTCCACTCTAAACTAAACACTCTAATAAATTTGTAACAATTTATCACATTGATAACAATGTTAATTTTTTCAAAGAAATTAAGATGTAATTTATAAATAAATCGTTAAATAATGACATATAGAATAATCATTTTAATCTATTGTAACTTATAACATCTATGTATCAAGATTGTAAATCCCAACCCCCCAAAAAAAAAAAACTTCAAAATATATGTGTAAAAATCTATTACACACATTTTTTTGGTGCTAAATAAAAGTAAAAAGGTCATTTTGCATCACAACTATATACTCGCACATAGTCCATTTTACCTTAAAAATGCTTGGAGTACTTTTGGTGCTGAACATCACTACCAAAAATGAATCTTATCTATGGATCATATTTTATAGGATTCACATTTTATTAGTGGATAATACTCAACATCTTAAGTTTACTATAACATTGTTCTTTTTGTACGATCACGTCAAAATGAGACTATTTTGGGAAAAAAAAAAACCAATAATTTCAAAACTGCTTCCAACTCAAAAGTAACTCTACAAAACAACTAAAAATCCTTTTTCCCTCTTTGTGCGATCAAATGGGCATGCAAACCTATCCGACATCAAGACAAGCAAATAAGCAAAATAATTTAACACAATCAATAACATCAAGGTGCCAATTTTTTACATGAAAATGTGAAGGGAAAACCCAAGGGTTATAAGCTACACAAAAGCTTTCACTAATAAAATTAATAGATACACCAAGTTCTTCTCTAGCAGCAACTCTAGCGGCTAGCAAAATCACCAACTATTCCCCTAAAAGGTGGATTTCAACAAATAATTATCATCAAACTCAAAATTCTCACCAAAAAATACTAGTAATAAAAGAGAGGAATTGGCGATCAAAACAGTTAAAGACGTAGCCTATACCGCCACCAACAACACTAAAAAATTTGAAGACGATTGGAAGAAAATTCATCGTTGAATCTTGCAAGAAAAATCCCTATTTTCTTTTTATTGGTCTGCGCACACACCCACGTTTAGGACTCGTTCACATAGTCGAACTCACACACGCACACTTTTTTTCTTTCCTTATTACATGCCTTTCTTTCTCTTTTTCTGTTTTTTTTTTTTTTTTTAATACTAGTTGTATGCACGTGCTATGCAGGTGTTAAATCAGTTTGTTAAATAATAAATTAATTATGAGGTATTATGAGAAAAGAGTTGTTCATAAAATATTGATGAGAAAATAATTAAGTAGTAACATATTGAAAATGAGTTAACAAATTATGTAGAAAGTGAATTGAGTAGTGTTATGATAAACTAAAGTTGAGATGGTAAAAAAAAAAAAAAAAAATTGTTTGAGTAAGAATACATTTACAAAAAATTTACTTCAATATGGGTAAAAAAGAATGAAAATTAAAAACTAAAATAATGAAAGAAAACAAATAAAGAATAGATCGGTACATTGACGAAAGTGAACAATAATTTTAAAGAGTAAAAAGAAAAAAATATATATGATTATCAAAATTTTCATACAATTTGGATCGGTATTAAACTAAGGGCCAAATATTAAGAAAAATAATAGCTGAAAATCTGATATGATCATAAAAAAAAGTATGTATTTATTTGCCAGAATTTTAAATGAAGTAAAGGAGGAAAAAAAATTAACGGTTAAAAAAAAATGAAAAGAGAGAGAATTTTAGAGGAAAAAAAAAAAAGATGGAATAACATGTGTAAAAAAAAAAAAAAAAAAACTTTGACTATAATACTTACAAAATGGTGGGTCCCACCACCTCCACGGTCAGGCAAAGACTGAGACGAAGACAAGAACATTTTTTTCTGTGAGCTAAAAAAAAAAAAGAAAAAAAAAAGAAGAAGAAGAGAAAGAACATTTAGAGAGAGAGAGAGAAGATAACATAGAAATGGCGAGTGAATCAAGCAGAGTATTTGTTGATGCCGAAAACGTCTCCAGTAACAACACCCAAAGTGACAGGGTCGTCCGGTCAGTTCAGGCCAGTCGCTCCGCCGTCGGTCGCCTGCAAAATGGAAGCACCTCGGAATGATGGGGACACCGGTGTGGTGTCTGCCGCGGGCACTCCGATGCTTAAGTCAGTGAAGATACTGATGAGTGTAGGGAGAGGCAGAGATTTAACAAGGCAAAATGACCATACCTGAATTTGTGAGCTTTCTTCTATTTATAGACGTCCTCCCCGGATTCGGGTGCTCGGGGCGACCCGGTCGGGTCGGCTACCTAGGGCAACCGGTGGGTGGCCAGGGTTTTAGGCCTGTAGGGGCTATTGGCCCAGTGGACGTGCGCCACGTGGGGTCTGACTCAAAGTAGGGGACAGAAGGGTGACTGTCGCCGGCGCCTGCAGGGGCAGGTCTTGTCAGAGTAGGTGGCGGCAGGTGGCGATGTGATGTTCTGCAGGAGTAGGTGGGCGATGCCTGTAGCTGATGGGTGCCAGGGCAGGGTTGGTGTCAGCTGTGGTGACTGTGGGTCCGGATGACCTGCGCAAATCTGGAAACAACCGATCCAATGGGGTAATCCGAGAACGACACGGTCCGCGTACACTGCTCGTTCTCGCGGAGTTGCAGGATGTTGTCGGCTAATATCCTGGTCAGCCGATCATCCGAGAAGGTGAAGGTGTATCCGAGAAGGTGGGAAAATCGAGGAAGGTGGTCGGAAGTGGTACTTCGTGGTCAGAGCAGAAAACGACATCAACAGTATTGGTGTTGGGTGGAACTGGGTACATTGGCAAATACTTGGTGAAGGCAAGCGTTTCTTTGGGTCATCCAACTTACATTTACTCCACACAACTCACTCCGCACTACTCCTCTGATTCCAAGAAGGAGCTGCTTCAAGAGTTTCAATCCTTGGGCGTCACCATTGTTTACGTAATAATTATCTCACCTTTTCTTCTCTGATCTCCTTATAAATTTCGGTCTACAAAAATCATACCAAATCCTGCCAATCAAATCGATCGCTTTTTTCCAGAAATACGAGACATCTAATTAAGTCGGATATCTAATTGATGGGGCAGGGAACCTTAGAAGAGCAAGAGAAGCTTGTTGGGGTTCTTCGGCAAGTGGATGTTGTGATTTGCACTTTTGCGTACCCTCAGGTTTTTGAACAATTCAAGATCATAGATGCCATCAAACTTGCTGGAAACATTAAGGTAAATTATATAGCAGTTTTTTTTTTTTTTTTTTTAAATGATTGAACGTAGATGATTACTACAACCCTGTTATTACTTTTAAAAAAATAAGTGAGAAAAAATAAATCTTCTCCGGTGAGAATTGAGATGAATTTAATGAATGCAAAATACTATTAGACCAGTGAAAGATGAAAAAAAGAAAAAGAAAAGAAAAGAATCGATGTATAGCATGAAAATACAGTAAGAGAGAGAATAAAAAAATAAAAGAAGGAAAAATAAGAAAAATAGAAAAGGCGAGACTACGCATAAAGTTGAGTGGGGCACATAAAAAAATAACAAAATAGATATTAAAAAAAAAAAATCTCAAAGGGGCAAGTGCTACCACTACAAATATTTACACCTTTAAAATGATAATAGTAGGGAAAAAAAAAAAACCCCCTAATATATTTACACCTTCAATTTATTGTTTTTTTTTTATCAGTTTCTAGGCAAATGAGAAATCCAATTATATGGCTAACTAGTGCGCGCACAGTGCAAAAATTATATAAAGCTGAGTAGAGCACATAAAGAAAAGAATTATATTTTATAAATGATTCATGAATTATTCTCACAGTCTTAAATTAGTACTTCACTTTTATTTTTAGCCTTATACTATCTCGAAGAAAAATGGTCCTTATATCGGTATTATGTGAAAAAAAAAAAAAAAAAAACAGAAATTAAATATATTTAGATCACGTGAGCTTTAAATAATGTTAAAATTGTAATTAAATATTTCTGGAAGGTAAACTGTACTTCTAAGATAATTCTATGACATTATAAATCTTTGATTAAAATACATTTTGCGTTATATATGTTTGATTTAAGTACAATTTACTTTCAAACTATTTTTGACTGAGATACAATTTTCTTAAAAAAAAAAAAAAAAAACACTTAATCATGACTTAATTTATGAAGAAAGTTTATCTAATCAGAACGTATTCAATTTCTATCTATTTTTTTTTTTTATAGAATATTAACAAAGAGATCATTAGCGTAACAATAGAAAAATTCAAGGTAATTTGATGTGTAAAACCAAAAATCAGGAACTAACATATGACTGATTAAATTACATATAAAAAAACATATACAAATACGTCGGAGTCTCATTAAAATCGAACAGGTTAGATTGAAAAAATAATATTTCTTATCATTGGTTTTGTAATGTAGAGATTCATTCCGTCGGATTTCGGGCTTGAAGAGGACTGGGTGAAGCCTTTAAAACCATTCCAAGAATTCCTTGACAAAAAGAGCCAAGTGAGAAGGGCTACACAAGCAGCTGGGATCCCATACACTTTCGTTTCTGCAAATTTCTTGGGTGCTTACTTCATTAATTTATTGCTACGCCCACATGAGAATCCAGACACTCTCGTTGTCTACGGAACCGGTGATGTCAAAGGTGTTTTTTTTATTTTTTTATTTTTTTAATGAAGTATTTAACCATCGCTGATGGCATGGTGGTGAAGACGTCCTATATTTTGTGCCTGCACTTCTATTCATTCACGAGTCATATCGCATGTTAAAATCTACTCATTGAGCTTGTGTTTAGTTTGTCAGTTGGAGATGAAAATTTTAAGTTATAGTTAATTAGTTTTTAAAAACTAATTATAAATTTTGTTGACTTTTCAGAAAAAAATAAAAACTTGGATGAAAAAGTACAGTTTAGTTGGAGTTAAACTTAAACGTCAAACGAAGCAGTACATGTTGGTAGATTCTCTGAATCATGGGCCGATAGACTGATCTAAACTATGGTAAAAACAGAACCGAACGAAATGGAACTTGGTCGGTAAAGTTTTAGGAATCTTCAAAGCACATGTCCGAATATATGCTTTCTATTTTGATGGTGAAATAATTTTGATGCAACTAAATACTTCGTTTTCTATTCTCAGCTGTATTAACTTATGAAGAGGATCTTGCTGCATACACAATCAAAGCTGCAAATGATCCAAGAACGTGCAACCGTATCGTTAACTCCAGGCCGCGAGGGAACATAATTTCACTACATGAATTGATTTCTCTGTGGGAGAAGAAGACAGATAGAAGTTTCAATAAAGTGTACGTTACTGAGGAAGAGCTCGTCAAGCAGGCTGAGAGTAAGTTGTCCCATTGCATATTCACTACATAGTACGAAACAAATCGATTGCTATAATCACGGAATCGTTTTGTAATAAAATCGATAGTGTTGCAAATTGACCAATTTATCATTTTTTTTTTTCCCTTGTGCTTCAATCTATAAAATCATGGCTTATCAACTACATGGGGTAACTTTTGTTGTAGCCCTACCGAATCCGGACAACATTGGGGTGTCAATCCTACACACCGTGTTCGTGAAGGGTGAGGCGGTGATCGACTTTGAAGCAGGGGAGACGGAGATTCTTGAAGCGTCGCAGCTCTATCCAGATTATAAGTATACTACAATCGATGAACTTCTTGAGATTATGCTAGTTAATCCCCCTAAGCCTGCACTTACGGCAATGGCATGAGTTCCTCAAGTTGACGGAGTGTTTGCTTGCATGGCACGTTCAAATGTACGAAATATGTTGGTCAATTGTGATGTGTGTAAGACTTTGTGTTTCGGTTGATGGCGAACTAAAAATGACTAGTTAACTACCGTGCCATAAAGCTGCTAAAATTTGATGAATAATTTGGTGTCACTAGCACTGATCGGAAGCAACATCAGAGGGGCGGAATCGAAGAAAGGGGAGTTTTAAACAGAGGTAGCTGACTACATTGCTGATTGAAAAGTCATCTTGGCTGCACGGTAGACATTTAACACACTTTATTCCTATAAATTTTGCACACTTTTTCCTGTCCATTTTTTTTTTTTTTTTGCTGGAATTTTTCCTATCCATATGTAAGTTTAATCTTTAGTTAACATTGATGAAAAAAAAAAAAAAAAAGTCTATAAACTTGGTTTGTTTAGTTCACCAACTTCAACAGGAAAATTCCAACTCAATTTTTGTCTTTTTTTGATAAATCAATTAATTTCTTAACTAATTTTTGAGTCAACAACTCCAACTTAAAAATTTCAGCTCAAACCGACTAACCAAACGGGGGCTTAAATCGAGCAGGTCAAGACATGGTAAGGGAATGACTTGATCACCTAAGGGAGACTTGTCATTCCTGGTTACTGTATTTGATCCTAGTAGGGGTGTTATGTTGTTGGGTTTTCTGATAACTATGCATTCATGCATCTTAACATCATACTGTAATTGTTTTACATGATGTTTACTCTCTGTTTATGTTCTTTGCAAATTTATATTCTTTTCAGTAATAATATTGTCATTCAACCTGATATCTGTCATTTTAAACCAAAACTAACTATATAAACTCAATAGCCAATGAAAATCTAAAGCACAAAAGCCAAGAAGCAAAAGAAATCTCAAGCCAATCGAAAATGACTTCATTGCAACACGGAAGGCGAGCGGAAGATAGACTGCAAAGAAACTCCAACTTTGTCCGTCAAATTTTGAATTGGTTACCCCCATTTTGTTAAAATTTCTATTGAAAACAAAGGGAAAAATGAGGAATTGAGTGAGATCACATGGTCTTTCTGTTAATTTTTAACAGAAATTCTAATAGAAAGATCCTGTGACCACAATTATCACCTTGTTTTCATATTATATTAAGTGGGATTGATTCAAAATTTGAGGATAAAATGAGAGTTTTTAAAGTTCGGAAAACAAAATAGGAATGACCCGATAATTGAAGGGGCACTTGCTAGAATACTTGTAATTTCTGCTTTTGTATTATAATATATGATGTATAGATGTTGCCGGGTATTGCTTTATTTCAAAGAGTAATTGACCTAAATAGTCCCTGAACTCTTTTAAAGGTGACGGTTTGGTCTCTATATATATATTTTTTTTACCAAGATGACCCTAAACTCTATTTTTTTTTTTCCGTTACGGTCATTTCCGTCCAAAACTGTTAAATTTTTAACGGAATCTTACTGAAATGAATATTTTTATAATAAAATGACTAAAATACCCGACACTCCACCCCCCCCCCCCCCCCCAAAAAAAAAAAAACGCCGACTGGGTTCCCCCCTCTTCCTCTCTTGGTTTCGCCGTCCCCCTCCCATCGCCGTTCGCCCCCACCCCACAACTGGGTCCCCCCCTTCTACCTCCGTTCGGACCGCCCCCCCCAACACTCCCAACCTCGGTTTCTCTCTCTCTCTCTCTCTCTTTTCCAAGAGGACGGTTCGGTTTGAACGAAACCTTCAAAATTTAAAACTGAAACCGACCAAAATAGAAGTTTGATCAATTTGGCTTTGAACCTGGCAGCATCGGTTTGTGACAGGTTTCATTTTGGCGGGGGCCAGTTAAGGTCGATTCCCTGCTCTTCCTGAACAGCCCTAAGTAAACAGCAGCAAAAACAACCTGCACCTAGTTTTCTTTATTTAAGAACACTAATCTCTTCTAACCCAATTAATTATTTAATTTTTTTTTTTGGGAGGAAGAAGGGAGGAAAAAAAAAAAAAAAAAAAAAAAAAAACCAATCAACTATTGCCGAATTTGCAACAGAAAATGAAGTACATTATTCTAAATACTGCATACTTACATATAGACACGCCACAAATTACACAAAAGCTATATATATATATATATATATATAGAGAGAGAGAGAGAGAGAGACACCCAAGAAAAGAGAACAGAGAAGTTCAAACTTTCTGACTGTATGGTTTCCATGCCATATGATATACTTGACAAACTTGTACTCACCCGAGGAAGCTTGTTATCAATCTCCCATGCCTTTATTTTCCATTGGTGTTTTTACCAAGAGACATGGCTGTTGACATGAGGGAGGTACGAAACTGCGAAAGGATGGCAATTGTTCACCATTTCAACCATTGTCATCTGTTCGGACTGGAAGTTATAAACATAAATTGAGTCGTCTTCATCTCGTTTAAAAACCAATTCTCCCTTGATTCTTAAACTACAGAGGGGAATCATGTCAAGTATACAGCCTGTAATTATGCTTTGGTGCTTCGTCCAGACATCCCCGAGCAAACTTTTCAAGATCCAGACATCTATTTGGTTGAACTCGTAATTATGAGTTACAAAGCCTAAGAAGCCATTCATCTCGACAATGCGATCATAAGTTCTGCAACTCTTTGGGAGTGATGTCTTGTGAAACTTTTCGCTCTCCACTTCTACGGACACGATGTAATCACTATGGTCAATTTCAGGAATCCAATGCAAAGCTCCGATAGCAAAGACAGGGTCATATCCGAACCAACGGAGTCCGAAAGAAGGGCCATCGACCTCTCTCCATGATCTCCTTCCAACATTTAGAATCTCACAACTGACGTATCCCAGGTAATCCCGAAATAAGTGCATTACTTTATACTCACCGGTAACAGCGCTTAGAGCAAAGCCATAGGATTCATCGTGTAGAGAAGAAAGAGTACCACGTGGAAGAGGCATCAACTTTCTAGTCACTGGATTCATGACTACAAGTCCTCCTTTCTTCATTTTGTCATCGAGCAAGATTAGGCCGTTGCAGGTAGCTCTGATTTTGCCCAAACAGCTTATGTTGTACTCTCCGGTCTGGCACTTCCCATCCTTAAATTCTAAAAACTGGATGCTGAACTTTAAAGCTCGGTTAACAAGCAGTTTATCGAAAACAATGGCGGAATTTGGGTGGTGGAGCTTTGCTTCAACTGAAACGGCATTCGGATTCTCAGGGAGAATTGATACCATCCTAGAGTCGGAAAACTTTTTACAAACTGATGAAAGAAATAGTAAAACAGTTTCGGAGCGACGGAGATAGGCATCAACGAATTTGGCATCATTAATTACGTTGTACCATAGCTTACAAACAAACCTCGACCTTTGAAGAGCATCAAGAGGAAGTCGTACAAGGATATTTGAGACGCAATCTTTCGGAATGTAAGGCACTAGATCGGTTTCCTGTTGTTTTCTTCTCTCTTCCTCTCTCCTTTTGCTGAATGCTCTTTCTTCTGCTGATCTTAACAAACTTGCCTTTTTGTTTTCCATTGCCCTTGACAACATGTCTTCGTAATTTATGTTCTTCAACCTATACATAAAACTGACAAGGTCTCAAAATTTGAAACTTAAGAATCTCAATAATCATTCATTGACTTTGACATCATGTCTTTTAATTTATGTTCTTCAACCTATACATAAAACCGACAATGTCTCAAAATTTGAACCTCAATAAATAATCTAAATAATCATTCATTAACTATTATCTCAAATAACACCACACACTATGGTTGCATGCATAATTTAGCAGTTGTGGTATAGAGTTCGAATCCATCGCACCCTAGTTTCAACAAAATAAATAAATAAATCTACACACTACGATTGTATAGGCAAACAAAATAGCAAAATAGTAAACTAACCCAACATAGAATAAGAAATTCGATAATGGAAAACTATCCTAATAATATAATTTTCTAATTAAGCAAAAACTAAATGATATTCGGTTATTGTTCCGCATCAGAAACACAAAAAGGCAAAGTAAGCAAAGAAAGAAACAAATTTGTGAGTTTGCTAAAGATGCAAGTAATTCAATTGCGGTAAAAACAAACAAAGTCATCTGAAATTGAGGACCCCAAACATACCAACCAAGTTATCAGATCCCTATAGAAAAAAATAACTGATTACATGCAATTCCCTTTTATCACTTTTAATTTTTCTAAAAATTGTAGGGAAAAAAAAAACATAATAACGCCTCAAACATATATATATATATATATATATATATAACCCCTTTTTGAGCCAAAATTGAAAAAGCAATAAAAAGAGCAGTCAAGAGCCAAGAGGGCAATGTAAAAGCAAAGAAAACCTAATCTGATTGCCATTGTCAAATGAACGGCTGAAACAAGAATTTTACAGAACAATAAGATGAAACCCATTAAACAACTCAACATTCCGATTATATCAGCATAATAAAAAAAAAATTAAAAAAAGAGACCCAAACAAACAGAGGGATGCGATCAGTTCAAACAATTTTTTTTTTTACAAAAAAAAAAAAGAGAGAGAGAGAAAAAAAAATGGCGATCAGGGGCTGATTTCGTTCTCGTCATACCTGATCAAATTTCAGAGTTGGGGTGTGAAAGAAAGAGTCTGAACTGGTAAACACAGAGCTTACAAAGAAACCGTGAAATCCGAGGAAACCCTTTTGTATTTGTTCTTTCACTGATAAAAGCTAAGTGCCCGACTTTCTCGAGTGATTTTTTTTTTGGTGGTGTTGTGTTTTGGTGTTCCAAACCGTGAAGACTACGATGTTAAAGACATGGGGTTGACTCTCTCTTCGGTCTCTTGACCTCCGGGCTCCGTGTGTCTCCTTAACTACGATACAAATAATTGCACAATATTATATGTAGGGTTAATTTCATAAATGCCCTTATATTATGTACTTTTTCAGTATGCAACCCGATCTTTTGGAACTGTTCCAAATATCCCGTGATCTATACAAAATAGTTCAAAAGCCTCCTCCGTCTACTTTCATCGGTTTTTTTTTTTTTTTTTTTTTTTGACATGACATATCATTAAAGTGAGAACGTCCCATCAATTTTTTTAATTCCAAATTAAACCCCACAATTTTTTGAATGTTTGTAGTTTATCCCTATTCAAAAGTTTTTTCTTAAATGTGTTCCACGTAACACTTAGATTATTCTTATGTTTTCATACCAAAACTAAAATTTTGTTTAATTTTTTCTCCCAATTTCTTCATCTATTTCCTAATTTTCTGTTAAAGCTTTAGTTTGTTTTTAAAATATTTATTAACTTTAAAATTATCAACAATTAAAGTATTGGTGTTTGTAAGTTTTAGTCATTAATAAAATAAATAAAACTAAAAATTAATTTTCAACTAAATAATTACAAACGACTTACAACAGATCAAGGGCTAAAAACTTTTCTATTGAGTCGTAAGACTAACATTTGAGATATAAAAGTTAAAAGAACACATTTTACAATGTTTTTGAAAATATAAATAAAATATCTAATTACTATTATATGTTAATAAACATGAAAAAAAATTCTTTTGAGGACAAAAAATTTAAAAATCTTATCCTGTTTGTGCCCTCTGTAGGATAAAATTCTAGATCCGTCACTCATTAAATGTTAATGAAAGACGGTGACTCCAACAAATGTGTTTGAGAGTTGTTATAACCAACTCAAATTACATATGTGTACTAAGGCAGTTTGGCCATCTTAAAAAAAGTAAGCCAAAAAAGTCAAAAGAGAGGATGGTTATTGGATGGTTTGGAAAATACAAGGGATATTCTTAGTTTTCAAAAACTCAAGGACAAAAGTGGGATTTATCTGAAACTGAGGGAATATTTTCCATATTTACTCATGAAAGAAGGGGAGAAATGGATGAAGGAAACAACTTCTTGTAGAGTTGCTGTTATTGTTACCATTATGTTTTCTACACCTTTTGTGGTTCCTAGTAGTAAGAACATCCAATTAGGTGGTAAAAGCTTCATGCCAGCTTCACATGACAAGCACTGGTACTTGATTTACATTATGGCTCAAAAACGACTGCAACCTCTCAGTGTCAACGAATGACTGTCCAAGACGATCGGTTTGATTACTCCCCAAGATATCCGAAAGCTTCATATTCAGAAAATTATGAAGAGTAGGCCAAGATTTGACTTCCCTCGTAACATTTGACTTTAACATACATGACCTATCCAAATAAGGAAACTAGGCATCAAAGAAGCTGCGGCTACAAAAGAGAGTATTCCAGTTGATGAAGGACAAACAATTACGCCCAATCTTCGCGATTTTCTCTCCGAAACTCTTTGAGAAACTTCTTTAATTGTTGTTCGTAATTAAGCTTTTTGAAGCTCCTTTTGTACTTGATTACCTTATCGTAGTGAATACCCTAGCACCCAAAGAGGACGTAACTCGACCAATTAGAGGGGACCTTTATATACCTCGTCTTTATTACTCGTTTTCTGCATTCATTTACTTGTCCGATGAAGTTTCACTCTTCTCTTCCATCACTTAAGTTCTCATGTTCCTTGGAATCCTTACTCTCTTTTTTTTCGGAGGGAAAAAAAATCCGAAAAAAAAAAGAGTAAGGATTCCGCAGAAAGATGATTATTGATCTCTCTATTGATCTCTCCACTCTTTTCAATCACCATTGTGACCATGATAGTTTCCTTTTGTTCTGCCCTTTATGTGATGCTACAAGAAAAGTGGGGTTTTGCCTTCTGAAAGCCCGTGTTCGTCTGAAGCAAATCCGCAAAGAAATGGAAGGTAACCTAGGTTACCCGTTCATCTCTAGAAGCAACTCCAGTAATTTTTCTTTCTCGAAAAATAGAATTTTGGCTCACCTGGTAAAATGGTGTACTTTCAAAAGCCAATCAAGAAGTTCTGATCCATGTTGATAGATTCTAGGACATAAATTGACGTGAGATGTCATTACAGGCTAACAAAAGTGCGGGGTCCAAATCTTACTAATAAAAACAATAGGGATCCACACAGAGCTAGCCCCGCAAAGTGATTTAGTTCCATAATGATTTTGGAGATGTCCTTGACCTTAAAACCACCACCATAACACATGTCAAAAGTCCCCTATACCCGAAAAAAAGAGGAGAAAACAAGATTGTCAAAGTTATTTATAGACAACTTCATAAGGAATATACATGAGTGTTATACAATTTAGTTCATTGCAAGCAAACCATCATAGAGCCAGTTTCTAGTCATGAAAAAAGCCTGCTCTGCATCTTCATCTTCCTCAGGAGATTGGGGCCGGTGTGCAAAGCCATGACCCCGACCCTTGAAAATTGCAATCCTAGAGTCTCTACCTATTCTCTTCTCAACATCCTCAAGAAAACTTACTGGACAAAGACGATCATTGTCCCCCGAAATAAACAGAACAGGTACCTTAACATTAGAGGCTAAAGTCGGTTTCATCCTTGTGCCGTAAAAGGAGACCCCAACGCCAAAATAGGTGCCCTCATCTTGAGCCAGCACATCGATGACTTTGCCACCCCCCATAACAAAATCCTATCAGGCCAAGCTTCTTTGAGATCCCGGCAGCTACAAATTCATTCACCATCCAGTTTGTTGATGTGGCAACGTCGTTCACCACCCTCTCGGGGTCGTGTTTCGAGATCCATTGTTCAAACATCTCCTTTGGTCGATGCTTTGCCCATGGATCTCCGCGGAACAGGTCTGGAACAAGAACACTGCATTTTATAGTAAAGAATCAAGAATCATTTATTGTAAGATCTTTACAAGATTAAGTAATATTACTTACTTGTAACCATTGCAAGCAACACGATACGCAAAATCTCTAGTTGCTGGATCTTCAAATCCATAAACATCAGACAAGAGCAGAATCCCAGTTCCATTATTGTTCTTTACTGCTGTCAAGAGGTAAGCGCGGATTTCATCAGCACCTTCACCAATTGAAAGTTCTACTCCGCTGACCAACTCACATGCGTCGTCTTCTAAACCATCTTCCACTTTTAGCAAGCTGCAATTAATTTTTCGGGCTATATTCTTTGCATCCGATCTCTTAATGTTTAACTTGCATTTTCTCTGTAGAGAACTGAAGCTTTACAGTCAAGTTGGCACTTCTTTATAACATAGAACAATAGATTCATCTCGCGAAGGATGAGAGTCCTATGCTTCACAAGATTATAGGATTTCTTTTCTCTAAAAATTTTTTTTCAATGGAAACACAGAAGATATATGCACAAGAACATGCGCTAATTTATAAGGTTCTAGATGCTAATGGTCCCTGTAACTTTTTAAGTAGTGACAGTTTGTTCTCTCAACTCTTAAAAATTATCTCGGTAAATAGCATCGAAAAATACACACACACACACACACACACACACTTATATACATAAAACAGAGTTAGTGAAGAATAGAGCTGATTTTTTTTCCTCTTTTTTTTTTTTTTGGTCAATTTTGTTAGCGGATTAATTTACATCCAAGTACTCTAGAGAAGCTCAAACATAACTCTTTTCCTAGTAAAATCTAGAGTCGAAAGAAAAACTTGATGATAATATGTCAATCTAATATTTGCTATTGTGTATAACATACTTTGCTGAAGTACAAGAGCCCCTCCCAAAACAGACTAATAAACGCTACATACATAGGTCCGTTCAACAAAGCTTTTGCTTTTAGTTGATAGAAGTAAAGAAGCAAAAGCTATTGATTTTCAGCAAGTATTTAAGAAACACACTTTTAAAAGAGATTTTGAAATCAAAATGATTTTAAAGTTTTCTAATAAGTAATTAAAAGTTTAAATAAAGTTTTTAACGTCTAACTTAAACTCTTGTATAATTTTTAAAGCTTATTTCGAAGAGTTGTTTCAGGAAGTCGACAGCTTTTGGTCACAAACAGCTTATAAGAAGCTCTGCCAAACATGCTCCATATGTGTACGTGCGTGTGAGTGTGTGTGTGTGAGTGTGTGTATTTGCAGGGAAAAGAAAAGGAATTTCCCCAGTACTCAAAATCATGAAAATTTTTTTAGAATATAAATTAAATGTTGTGTCTTATTACATGGCAGTTAATGAATCAACAAAACCACAAAGTAATTTTCAGAACAAAACAACTTAAATGTTCTATCTTATTATTATTATTACTATTATTATTGCAAATTTTGGATGCTTAAAGGTGATTTGACTAAGAAGCTGAAATGGGTTTTACAAGAGAGGTGATGACCCAGAAAACAAGCTCGTAGATAGTTTAAAAATCTAAAGTAATTAATTCTTAAAAAAAAATGGAAACAAATTCATAATTCTAAACTGTTTCTGCAAATATAAAAAGATTAATGGCTAAAGAAGAGAGTACATAAAAAAGGAAGAACGTACAGAAGAAGAAGAGGAATGAAAACTTGAGAGGAACTGAAATGGCAGATCCGTTGGCCTTCCAAAAGAGAGACGAGGACTAGTAGAGGAAAAGAAAGGAGTTGTGGTTGTTGAAGCTAAACCCATTGTCTTCTCTCAACGGCTCATTATTTTTTGTTTCTGTAGTAATAGGTTGAATGAGATAATCTTTTCTTTTTCCTACAGTTTTTCAAACCAAATGCTGGCCTCTAAAAATATCCCGTGTTGCATTCCGGGCTGAAACATGGACCCACATAATCCACTTGTCAAAATAAAATATCTCATGACTAAAAGGATTTTTATTTTTAGGACAAAATGCATTTTTACTTCCTGAGATTTGTGTTCTTTTTTACTTTGCTACGTGAGTTTTAAAAATTGGTATAAATACTTTTTGAACTATAAAATAGTATCTTGTTTGTTCTTTCAGTCAATTAAATTGATTCTGAACTTTAATATTCTCATAAGTTAGTCCCCAGGAAACTTTAAAACTAATATTTATATCTCTCAAATTTTAAGTAGTTAACAAAAATGTCCCTCGAACTTTAATCGGTTTGCAATAATATCCCTTGTTTTGTACTTTGATATTGTTATAATGAAAAGTTAATTTAAATTAAAATCTTTATAATTACAAAAAGAACCTTAAAATTTTATAGAAATTGAAGGGATTTAAATTTGGAGGTTTCTTTTTTTTTTTTTTTCTTTTTTTTTTCATCTGGTAATGACTTCAACTTTGAAACAAAAATTGACCTTTTATTTTTAAGGTTACTTTTATTTTTAAAAATAAATTTATAAAAATTTTAAGGTTACTTTTGTAATTACAAAGATTTTAATTAAAATTAACTTTTCATTATAATTGTGCCAAAGTATGAAACTAAGGGCATTTTTTCTTACAGATTAAAGTTCGAGAGATATTCTTGCTAACTATTTAAATTTTGAGGGATATAAACGCCAGTTTTCAAAATTTTGGATGACAAAATTACAAGAATATTAAAGTTCATGGCCAATTCCATCCATTTAACTCACAAAAGGAGCAAATATGAAACTATTTCGTAGTTTATGGAGCATTTTTACCAGTTTTCAAGGGCTGTAACCTGAATTCGTTAGTTCGAAATTTTGCAATTCAGGCTTTGAAAATGAAAGAAAAGTGTAGATTGAAGGAGGGGCTGTAAATAGCAGCGCTGCACCGAACAATGGAATTTCTCTCAACTTGAAGATTTTGGTGTTGGTGGATTTTATGCTCTGATCTGATCCACAATTTATACATTACAAAATTCGTACATTTCCGAAGCACTAATTACAATTGAAAAAATAAATTTCCTCTCTTTCATTCTATGACTTCACCTGAGGAATCGCTAGAGGCCTAATTCAAAATCCTATATTCATCACTGCATCTCCAATGATTGTATAGCCAGCTTGGCTGCAACTATGGAAATGTTTTCTCTATTCAACTCTAGCAATTCATCTAGTCTTTTAAGTGTGTCTTTAAGTTCCATAGCCCTTAACTTCTTACTTTGTAACTTCAGCAGTTCTGATTCCGTTGATCCTGTCGAAAGTAACACACCGAGATCAGTTCACAGTCGAAATTCATACCAATTAGAAAGGCATTGCAAGTCCAACAAAAATTTGGTACGCTTGAAATCAAACTTGAGGCATGCACTCGGGAAAAAGAATATATGCCCAAGGATTGTTCATGCATGGCAAAGGAATGATGAACAGTCTACATATGTATTAGACGGTGCATTTCCCATACAGATACAATGATAAAACTGTCCAGAGCAAACTCAGTATGAGAGCACGCTTTTCTAGTTGAAGATGCGCGGGGGTGTTTGGGGGGGGGAGGGGTGGTGATGTGGGTGTGGGTGTGTGGGGGGGTTTGGAGGAGAAAAACATGAATGCATATAATTTTTCAGATGCAGTCAGATTTGTGCATTACAGGCAAGAACTAAAGATGGAGAAGAGAAAATTGCCTGACATGGGTTGAAAACCTGCAAAAGATACACGCTCAAACAAGGATGGAATGAAAGCTGAATCACAATCCAACGACGGCTCTTTTTCGGCCCAAGCAAGAGAGTTTGCCGTATGAGTCTGCAACAATGCCTCCTTCGGGGCCTAATAACATGAGATCAAGAAGCAAACTATCCCTAAATATGCCATGAAATGGTGCAATTAGGATACTAACTATAATAACAAAGGAAACAGGTCAATACAGCCTTAATCACACAATTTTACATTGAAAAAAGAAAACAAGAACCACATCATCAAATGATTGAGGGCTGCACGAATTTATTAATTTATTTTTCCTTCACAAAGGTTCCATCAAGTTCAAAGTGAAATAGCCAACGTTTCTTTAACAAAACCTCTTTTCAGTCCCGAGCAAAGGTTTCTTGTGCAAAAACCACTTTCTTTAACAAAACCTCTTTTCATTCCAGAGCAAAGGTTTCTCGTGCAAAAACCACTTTCAGCAACCGGAAAGCAGAGTATCTCCAAACATCAGTCATCAGTTTTTTTCTTGTCAATAAAAAAGCATGAACGAGCATGTTGGTCAATCACTTGATTTGTAACATGGTATACGATTGTTTCATGTTGGATTCGAAATTGATAAACTGCTCAACAGATGACGTAATTGCAGCTTCAATTTGGCTCAACTTAAAAAGTTTTGTAGTTTCAGAAGGACCAAAATAGGATTTGGAAGTTAAGCTGATACAATTGGTTCACATAGGCATAGCAATTCCCTAAGTTAAAAAATCTTCAAATTGTTCAAGAATGAAAGGAAGAGAGAGAGAGTAAACAGAACTACACACAAAAACGAGAGAGTGAAAGACAAACCTTCAATTTGATCTCTAAGCTATTCAAGCTATGGAGAGCCTCCTTCACTTCTGTAATTTTTGAGCTCAATCTGCTTAAACTCTCCGGAACCGTATCTTGTTCCGGTACTACTATACCTTTCAAGTAAGGATCTGCCTGCGAGAGTGTGACGCAACCATAACAAACATATTGCATCAGAGCTATTTCTAAGATCACATATGTAGGATAATGGGAGAAAGTAACACATAGGAGTTACAATCAATAAATAAATGAAGAAACGTTAAAATGAGAAGATAGCATAAATGATACAATAAGAAAATAGAGAATGTGTAGTTATAACAATAAGTCCATTAAGCGGCAAAAAAATTTACAGTTCTGTTTTCTTCATCGCTTTCTTACAAAGAGAGAAAATAAATAAAAAATAAAAAAACAAAAACAAAAGTGTATCACTAGTTAGAGATTAACCACTTCTGAACTCGGCAACTCAAGAAGTTGGAACCATAAAGGCTTACCTTTGACTAATCCTAGGATTCGACAATGAGTACCAAATGGATTGCATGATCTAGGCAAAAAAAAAAAAAAAAGCGGATTTGCATGATGACAAAGATATCATTTCTTACATTAGACATCTTATACAAATGTGTTAAACAGAAAAAATAATAGCTAATATCAGTTGAAGATTGCAGAATTTTGGAACTATTCTCTTAGTTACTTTATTTTTTTAATAAAAAAAAAAAAAAAAAGGTTTTTTCTTATTGCTTGCCTGTATGAATTTCACTATCTTGGTACGTCCGACTCCTCTTATAGAAACTAGTGCTCCAACTTCTAATCTTTCAACCTGCAGAATATTGAATACAATTTGAATCCTGGAAATATAAGATATGTATATATTATAATTCTAGAAGCTTACATTTTCGATAGAAACTAGACAACCATATCTTGCTGCAAATGATGGTTCAGATGATGAATCGTCGACTATGATAGGATCCAACACAAAATGCACAAAAAGCTTCGGCTTTTTCGTTAAGGACTGCAAAAAATAAAAGTAGTTAAGCCATTTAAAGTTTATCTTGGCTTAAAACACCACTAAAATGATAACAGTACAAACCGCATCAAAGATAAAGTTCATTAAAAAAAAAAAAAAAGAAACATTTTCGAATTGCATGTCAAGTGTCGATCATTCCTTAGCAAGCTATCCCTAGGAGAAGCGAGAGTAAGGAAATCCTTGTAAAAAAATATTTGCAAAATTGGAATATATGAGCAAGTGCAAGACAATCATCATCTGTCATGACTTATGAGATATGTGAACAGATGTGAATTCGGTTATCAACAAAATTTGTAGGAAAGAAAATCATCTCATCTGTAAATTAGCAAGTAACAAGAAAGAGACATACAAGAAACATAAACTAAATGCAGCAGTGAGTAAGCTATTAAAACAACTTGGAGCCTTCTTCAAAGAAAACACCTTAAATGGGATCCTACAATCTCATAAATATATATGTGTATATTCAAACACAGACATCTGTATAATAGTTTATATACTTCAACATTATGATGTAATGAAATTGTATATATAACTGTGTGACATGATATAACAACTACCTCCTCCAGAAGAGCCAGATACCTTGCTTCAAATAAATGCAGCGTCTTACTCTCTGAGGGAACAAGAACCTGATATATATATATATATATATATATATATAAGAAATACACATGAAGTAGTAAACTACAGAGTACAACCAAATCGTAAATTCAAAAAATTGGCAGGAAAAGCAAAAACAAGCTCAAAAAAAAAAAAAAAAGAACACCAAGGGAAACCTCGTTGGGGCTGAAGGGAAGGAGCGGGAGCTCCATGGAAGTGGCCATGGGAGTAAAACGGCGTCGTTTGATTGCTGGAGAAAGCTCGGAATTCCCAGCAAAACCAAAATCACAGAAACGACGAGGAGGAGGAAGACGGTGGTGGCGGGTTCCGGAATGGAAAACGATTCCGGTGGTTGGTATGGAATGAGGATAAGCCTGGGGGGAAAAGGGGATTGTAATCGTAAGGTTGAGCAGAGTAAAATTCATTGGAATTGAAGGGAAACAAATCCAAGTTTGCCCAACTGTAATTCCTTTTCTTGCAGGAGCTTTTGCTGGAACTGAAGCTTTTGAGGCAATTTCCAAGAGATGGAGTTGGAGCCACAATGCGATATTTTTTAAGGCAGGGGTTAAAAATGAGACAGTACTAAGAATTCAGGGACTAAAATCGAAAGTGACCCTCCATTACTTTCGTCAGTCGCTTGTGCGTTTCCACTCATTAAAACAAACCAAGAGACAAGAGTATCTTCTCTGAAGCTGCGCTGAACCTGAAGAGCCTCGTGAGGTTCGCCGATCAAATCTGTGCAGCAACAATGGAAGGAAACGATCAAGAGAAGATCACCAGAGTCCTCTTCTGCGGCCTACAATTCCCTGCTTCTCAAAATTTCACCATTCAGTATTTGCAAGATTACCCCTTTATTCAGGTGTTCCTCCCTTCTTCTTCTTCAATTTGAATATAGTATTTTAATGGAACTGTATGTGATATTAATCATTTGTAGTTTATGGGTTTTTTTTTTTTTTCTTTTTTTCTTTTTTATTTTTTTTAATTTTAAAAGAGAGAAACGGAAGGAAAAGACGGAAGATGAATCATGTAGGACTTTTGGTTATTTACCTAAAAAGAAAAAAAAAATGTACGAATTTTTGTTATGTTTCTATCATAGGAAACGAAAATGAACAAAATCGGTTTCGGTTTATATGTTATTTGCATTGACAGCAGACAGATTTTAACTCTTTTACCTAGACATTTTTAGTGCTTGTGCTTTCGTTGATGTAGATTTAGCTACAAGGTGCTATTTGGATGAATGTAACACCATCATGTAGTGTTGCCGACGTAAGGCACCATAAATTGAAACCGTGGTTGTTGCCAATGGCGAAGCCAGCAAAATTTTTCTGTGGGGCATTATAAAAAAATTTGTAATGAATTTTTATTAAATGAGGAATAATAATATATTCTAAATTTTGAGGGGGCACTGTTGTAATTTTTCTCCTAAAGTGGGGGCACAACTAAGATGAGTAGAGGAACAACAGGAGATTTACACCAAAATTAGGGGTTAAAATCAAAATTTTCAAGATATGAGTGGGGGGCGTCTTTGCCCATGGTTGTTACAGTTTATATGTCCTTATCCTAAACTAACGACAGAAATAAAATAAATAAAGATAAGTAAGCACACGCAAGATTTGTAGTGGTTCACCCTCAATGTGGGAGTTACGTCCACTTTGACTCTGCAGAATTTGACAATGTTGAAATAGCGGAATAGTACATTCGAATCACATGCTTCGAGCCTCTCACACAGTCAGACTGTGTTTTTCCCTAATCCCCAAAATCAGCCCATCTAATAACGCCTATCAGCATGCTAATTCTAGTTAGGCTCTACACATTTGAAAGTGGTGAAAGATGGTTTTCTCCTGAACCATGCAGCGTGCCAATTTAAGATAAACCATGACTATTGTTGATGCTATTTGGTTATGTTCATGCCCATTGGATTCTTATTTGGCACCGGTGGTTCCGGGTTCGAGTGTCAGCTTGTGCGTTTCTGGACACTACAGATTCTTGCATTGGTCGTGGTGACAAGGAGATGACTCTGTTTCCATGGCTTTCGGGTGTCCTGTGGAGGTGGCATATGAATTTGGAAGTTCATGTCCCCTAAAATTTTTCCAATTGCTTTATAATGTTTGTTGTATCTGTTTCTGTACTTATTGTATTTTTTATTGTTCTTGGTGTGAATTCATGTATGCTATAAGCCTAATTTGATTGATTTTAAGTTGAGCAACGTCCAAGTATGAAGAATTTTTTCCTCTGTTTCGTTTACCTTCCTTTTAGCGTCTTCATTTGGGTATTGTAGGTTGACGTGGTTCCCCTTGATGATGTGCCCAATGTTATCGAAAACTACCACATCTGTGTAGTGAAAATGATGAAGCTGGATTCTCATGTTATTGCTCGTGCAAAACAAATGAAGCTAGTAATGCAATTTGGTGTTGGTCTTGAAGGTCTTTCCATGTTGCCAAACTGTTTTACCTTAGAGATTTCTTTGGGGATCTTGATTACGAGCTAATTGTTGGTTGGTTTTTATGAGGAAGGTGTTGATATTGATGCTGCAACCAAGTGCGGAATAAAAGTAGCTAGGATTCCCAGTAATATATCTGGTAATGCAGCTTCATGTGCAGAAATGGCTATATATCTCATGCTAGGCCTTCTGCGAAAGCAAGTATGTAGCAGTCTTTTTGTTTATTTTTTCCTTAAGGTGGTGATACTCTTATGATTATGATTATGATTATCCGGTGCATGGTACTTTGTTAGGAAATCAGACTCCGTGAAAGCTAAGGAACAATGCACTTTAAGATATTGAAATGCTTTTTTGAATTAAGTTTGGCTTTTAAGTCCGTCTCGTACTAGTACCTCATAACACAACTTAAGATTTATGAATATGTAATTTCTAATCCATTGCCTGTGAATTCATGAATTTTCTTGTATGCTCAATTCTCTATAACGTTGGAATTGTGCAGAATGAAATGCAAATTTCTATAAAGCAGAGAAAGCTTGGAGAGCCAGCTGGTGAAACACTATTCGGAAAAACTGTGAGTTTCACTTTTCTGGGTTATTTGGCACAACTTTCCAAGAACGTGGCATTAATTTTCCCCCCTTTTTCCATCTGTTTAAGTATGTCTTTTAAACATAAGCTATGTTTAAATTATAAGAATTTTGACAGAAAAAGAAGGCAAATTTTGGCTAGAGCAAATGTTTCAGAAAGATTTAGGCAATTTCCCTTCTTGGGACATTCTTGGGTGTAGGAGATTATAAGAAGATTAAGACGATTCTTTAGATTTGATTTCTTTTAATGTAAAAATTAAAGATAATATCTTATATGTAGGTTTTTTTTTTTTTTTTTCATTTTTATAACTTTACTTGATTTTAGCAACTGAATGGTTGGAACTTGTAGCATCAGAGCCAAAACACAGAGAGCATCCTTCCCACCCTCTAAAATAAATAAATATATAGTTTAATGACGATTAAAACATGTACAAATGTAACTGGTCCTTACTGTGCTTGTAAAGTGAACCAAACATGAGTTTTATTAGTAAGTTATTGCTCGTGCAGGTCTTCATATTGGGATTTGGCAACATCGGAATTGACTTGGCCAAACGCTTGAGACCATTTGGTGTAAAAATCATTGCTACAAAAAGGAGCTGGACTTCACATTTGAAGGATTCTCTCCAGTCTAATGGTATGTATGGATCCATAACTAGTTGACGGAATGAGGCTTTAGTTATCGAAGGTTATGAGTTGTTTTCATTATTTCCAGG
Organism: Ficus erecta; assembly: GCA_008635985.1. Classification (NCBI taxonomy): domain Eukaryota; kingdom Viridiplantae; phylum Streptophyta; class Magnoliopsida; order Rosales; family Moraceae; genus Ficus; species Ficus erecta. The sequence goes on along the minus strand of BKCH01001433.1, from coordinate 16,843 downwards.
GCAAAGCGATGTTGGCGATGTTTTGGTTGACGAGAGGGGCAGTCATGAAGACATTTACAAGTTTGCAAGCAAGGCTGATATTGTTGTTTGTTGTTTGTCCTTAAATAGTGAAACAGTAAGATTTTATTGGCTACTATGTTGTTTTATTTTTGGAGTGTGAGATTCAGAATTTCCAATACCTATAATAAAAACTGTGAAAAAAAAAAAAAAAAAAACCACAGTACGATATGAATGTTTTATTCATGTCCATCTCCATTCCTTTTTGTTGAATCTTTTTTTTAGTTCAGTTACCACTTACCACCTTAGGTCGCACCTTTGTTTACTCTGTCTTGGTAGCAATTCTTAGGAAACATCATATTCATCATATCTAATGACATTTGTCCTCTGCCTTTATCAGTAAATTCTTTAACAGTTTGCAGAAATATAATTTATGTGCTTAGTTTCTGATACTTTGTTTTTTTTTTTTTTTTTTTCGTTTTATGGTTTTGTTTATCAGGTGGGAATTGTGAACAGGTCATTTATCTCTTCAATGAGAAAGGTTTGTTTCCATACATTTGAGATTGTAACAAAATCTTATTTACCATGCTGAACTTATGTGTACGTAAACTGACTAATAACTCTAACTAGTAAGGAGATTCTGGAACATGAAAGGCAAAAAGAAAGACTTGTACTCTTCATGTTATTAGTAGGATGATTCCGTATTTTGGTTTCGCTTAGTTTTGGCTAGGGCTTCTCCTCTTTTGTCGTACAATAAAAATTCATGATGTGTATCTCAGGGTGCCCTATTGGTGAATATTGCCCGGGGGGCTCTCTTGGACTATGAATCTGTTTACGATTCCCTCCAGACCGGCCACTTGGGAGGCTTGGGAATGGATGTGGCTTGGAAAGAACCATATGATCCCGACGATCCAATTTTGAAGTTCAACAATGTTTTAATCACACCTCATGTGGCTGGAGTTACGGAACATTCTTATAGATCCATGTCTAAGGTATGGCCTTTGGCGTGTATCTAGTGCTCTTAATGCTATGACAAATACATACTTCATGTTTAGATGAGTAATTAAAGATATATGCGGGTTGGACCCGAATAGTACCCTTTTGGTGACCTGCTTTTGAATATGTTATCATTTAACAGTTGGAGTTAAGTAGACATTCGAAAAATGACCTGTTCTTTAATCTTCCGTTGTGGATTGACATGAAATAGCTCCAACCCAGTTAGCGTTTACACACAACGGGAACTTTTCCTTAATGTTCTTGAAAGCAAAGGCGTGGGAATGTGTGAGCTTATATTTGCTCCTCTGTTTGTGATGTGGAAAAAGTTCTAATCATGCTCCATGTCTGCTATATTTCACATGAAACGAATTTTCGAAAAGGCTTATTTGCACTAATTAGCTTTCACTTTGCTGTTTTGCAATTGCCTATAAATTTGCTTTACAGGCAGTTGGTGACGTTGCAATTCAACTGCATGAAGGGAATACTTTAACAGGGATCGAGTTTGTCAATTGATTCTCGATTGAAGAACTGATTCGTCTTCGAGCTAAAACTATTTGGAGCTCCATTGAAGGTTTAACAGACCACCAGTGCAAGAAGGACCAGAAGAGTGTCGCTTTAGCAACATATTTAATACAATAATATCTTGAATTATGGATGATAAATCTCCTTCCGCCCTTAATCCACGAAAAGCGAAAGTCGCTTCAGCTTTTGTTGAAAACTAGAAAATAAATCCTAGAACATAGCATATGATGCAGCTGTAACAACATAAATTTTGGTAGAAATGGGAGTTCTTCTTCTTCCATTCCACTTGGACTACCAGTGGCGCTGGTCCGGGGACGTGTAGTGTTTATTTTGGAAAGGTTATGGTGATGTGTTCAGCAATATTTTAAGTTTGGTATTAAATCTTTGGAAACAAAAAATATATATATATATATATATGTATATATATATATATATTTAAACCGCAGTTGTATAACTATTCTTCCTTTTGATAATTCTAGTTTATTTTGGTAGGTTTGGAATGTGGCACTTATAAAGGATAATCTCAACTAAACTGGCAGTGAGAAATAAACATGAGCAATATACGTATAATATCACTCATTATCAGGGAGGAAAAATAGTCGGATATTGCTTTTACATATATCAATGCTGTTTGTGTTAAATAAAAAAATAAAGACACAAAGAAAGAAAGAAAGAAAAAAGGTAAATTATCTATTTAGTCTCTAAATTTTGAAGTTTGTGTAACTTTAGTTCATGTTCTATTTTTATAGCTTGAATGACCTTAAACTATTAATATGGTGTTACAATAGTCATTTCCATTAATTTTAATACGACATCTGTTAGTAATTTGATCAAAAAGTGATGCTACCTAACGGATTCTCTAAAAATTAACGAAAATGTCTACTGTAGCAACGTCCATTTTTGGGTATTCTATTTTGAGTGGAATCAACACTATATTTGTGACAAATCTAGGTTGATATGTAGGGTTATTTACATTTTTATACCCTACATTTTTTCTATTCATAAAATATACCCTGCATTTTGAATTTTTATATTTTTATATCATTATATTACATTTAATATGCAAATGTATATCTTATCTCAATCAACACATAATTTTGACCTCAAAACTCCATTAAAAGAAAACTACAAGTTTGATAATTTACCTTTTAATACCATGTATTTTGCTTTTATTTCGAAAAAATACTCTACAATCAAAGTCATGCATTTTATCTCATCATATTACTCTAATATATGTCAATACTTTTATCGATCCAACACTTTATTTTGACCAAAATATATCCAAAATATCCTTAGAAAGAAAAAGGGTGGATGCGTTTTTATTTTTACGGGTAGTTTTTCTTATAAGTCATTTCCAATATAGTGAGGACGCGTTTATTTTGCAATGGAGGAGTGATTTCTTTTCTCATCCAATATACTGTTTTAGAGAGTGCACACAGTATAGGGGATGAAATAAAAAATTAAATAAATAAAAATAAAAAAAGTGAATATCAATTCTTACACCACCTAACATTGATTCTTAGTCTATGTTTGGTAAATGAGTTTAACACAAATTCAACTCAAATTTTTCATCTTAATTTTTATCTTTTTCTAAAAAGCCAACAAAATTTATAACTACTTTTTAAAAAGTCAACTCAACTCAAACTTAAAAATTTTATCTCATCTCAAACTCAACTTAAACACCAAACGAATCATTAGTTAAAAGCAATGAATGCCAAACACCAATATGACGTTGAATTCATGTGCCGAAGTTAAATTTAGCATTTGCATAGAGAAATCACTCTTCAATACAATATTATTACAAAACTAAACTTGATGGCATTAACAAATGACAAATTTGGCATTTTATTACTATTAATTAGTGCTTTTACTTTTCATTTAATTATGGTAACATTGCCACTTTTAAATTATTTAAATACTAAAAATTTCTTTTAAAAAAATCCACATCTAAATAATGATGATAAATTTTTACACAACAAAAAATAATGATAAAAAATATCTATAACATTACAAAGAACATTGGCATGAAATAGAGCATTACAAATCTGCTATTTTAAAACTTTTTTTTTTCTAATAAATATAGCATTAATATTGACATATGTATTGAAGATGATCTAAATTGGCATGTTATAAATCAATGATTTTTATTTTCTAAATGATATTTTAGTAACTAGATTGAGAAGATTCCTATTCTTAAAAACAGAATTAAGATTGTTCCTTTTAACTTTTAAATAAGTAAGTAGACACTAAAAAAGATTTGAAGAAAGCACAAGTGAACCGAGGTACCAAAGAGAATCAATAACTCTCTCTCTGTTTTTTTTTTTTTTAAGTCAACAACTCTCATTCTTAATCCTTTTATGTCATTTGACTTTTCAATCCTTTTTTTTTTTAATTAAATTCTTTTACAGTTTTATAAAATGTGTGCTAATGTTAAAATTATATTGACATTAGTATTAATATTAAAAAAATAAGTACTAAATAAAGCAAAAGTATAAGAAATGAACTACATCGACAATTTTTAAATTAGATTGAACATTTTTTTAATAAATTTTACTATTATTAAAAAATAAAAGTCCAAAAATTCGAATCTTAAAGTTATACACTCACACATTCACCTACTCAACTACTTGAGCTAGCCTAAGTGTCCACAAACTAAATTGAGGATTAAATTGCTTATTATTAGTTTTTTTTAGTATAAATAAAGTAAATTGACAGTTATTGTATCGAAATTGACGATTAAATAAGTAAAGTTTTTTTTTTTTCCTTCTAGCAAAATAAATTATTCGTTTTGTCACAATTGAAATACAATGCTTTCTTTGAGGCATTCAAACCACCACCACCAAAAAAATAAATAAAAAACTATGTGAGGACACACGATACGACACACATAAATAAATAATAGATTTTTTTCTGGGAAGAAAACAATAAAGTAATTGCCACCAAAAAAAAAAAAAAAAAAAGTTTAATTACGTGTTTCGTATTGTCCCAAAAGCGAATGGCGCGCTTCTTAGTAGTCCCCCTAACGACGCCGTTTTATTTTTATCTTATCTGTTTGGACGTTTTCCCTCGAAGACGCATCAAAACGATCTAGGGTTTGTAGTCGTTTGGTTTCTCTCTCTTCTTTCTCTCTCTAGAAATCAGAGTCGCTGTTTGTTTGTTTGAGAATTGAGAGGCAGCTCTGTCTCTTCCATTTCCGGTTCAATAACCAGACTTCCTAATTCCATATAGTCTCTTCTTTCCTTTGGAATTTGTACGACATCGAAAGGTCTGTCGTCTCTCTCTCCTCCTCCATCGCTTTCCCGCATTTTCCTTTTTCATCTGCCAAACACCAATTTGCTTCAAAATTTTCTATGCTCTGGTTTTTTTCTCGGTTTTGTTTTGCCCAATCTTGGTTATGTATGTTCGGAAATGATTTTCTTGTAAACGCAATTGCTTATTCAACACGAAAGAGCAAAAACTTGTGACATTTCTTGTAGAATTCGGGAATTGGTAAATTTTAGTGATTAGTTATAGAATGAAATGGTTTTTTTTTTTCCTCGTTTGGATTTGTAACTTTGTTTGGCGTGTTTTTGTTTTATAACAAATTTTCTCAATCTGACTAATTATTATTATTATTGTTATTGTGTTCTTGGTTTTGATATTCATCAACTTTACATGGGAAATTCATGTTTAGCTGTGATTTTTAGCCAATATTTATATTCTTCCAATTGATGAGTATGTTTCGGGTTGCAGATATGGACAGCAGGAAAGAAGCAATGGTGAATGTGGCTAAGAAGATCGTCGATGACATAAACGCAATGTCTTTCGTGAATTTAGACGACCAACAACTGCATTCTCTCATGATGATGAGAGAAATTGCGCGTGGCGTTGTTGATAACAGGGTTGATAAGGTGAGTGAGAGAGAGAGAGAGAGAGAGAGAGGAAGCTATGAATTTCTTATAGTTTTTTTTTTTTTTCTTTGTCATTTAATTTCGCTAATGATTTTCGCAGGTTACCAAGGAAGACCTTAAAAAACACTTACTTCTAGTATTGACAAGATGGTAAGTGATTTTGTACGTTGGTTATTACTTATTTATTTATTTGCATAGTTTCGTGTGGCTTATTGCGCGACAATGACCAGGTGGGTTCATGCAAGGATGTCAATAACATTTTGAGTAAGATACCTTGTAAAGGTATGGATGAACAGCAGACGCAATCGGTGTCACGAATGAAAGAGATTGTATCGAAGATTGTTACTAAACGAGCTAAACTTACAACCAACTGTCACCGTGAAATTCGTGAACCTGTTGAACTGGTATGGTGATTAGACATGAACGTTTTTTCTGTGTCTTATTTTGTCCTTTTTTTCTGCCGAGCTGATTTTTGATTCAATTGTATAGCAAATTATACAGGTTAATGGAGCTGACGAAGAGACCGTGGACAGTAAGGTGGGAATAAAAGATATAGCTGATGAGGAGATTCGAAGTCGGCTATTTGAAATTGTGAGTGCTAGAGGCAGAAGATGATATAATAACTGGCTTATATAAGTGTGGACTGTGGAATAGGCTGATGCTACCATAGAGTGTTTTTCGTCTTTGTTTTCTTTTTTCTTCATAATTTCTTCAAAGAACTTGGACAAATAAGTCAATACAGCTATAGAATTGACACTAAATTTTGTCAATGTGCTCTTAGGAAATGCATACACAGCCTACAAACGATGATTCCTCATCGTCTCAAAATACTGGTATGCATACACAGCCTACAAACAATGACTTCTCTTCGTCACAAACTACTTCTGGTGCGTGGATGGGCTCTAGTGTCGACTTTGAGGCATTGGGAATTCCTAACCCTCCATCCTGGAGTGTTAAGTTACCGGACGGTTTAGGTGGCACCAAGGATGTCCAAGTTCTAAAGGCCCCTATAGGCAGTGTGGTAGAAGGATTGCCTCTATCCTCGTACTTACCGGTAAGAAACTCTCCTTTATTGCTCGTTGCATCCATATAAATGTTAAGAGGATCTGAATAAATATAGTTTTCGATGCAGGAGCCGCACAAGTCTGCCTTTGAGTATCTCTTAGAACTTATTGCTGCTCTCAAGCATATTATTTCAACAGGAGTGAGTTGCTCACTTTGGTCCCATTATATTTTCCATGTTAGAAAGTTTGACGTTATTTCTATTTTCCAGCAGGAGACTCCAAGTGGAGCTGAAAAACAATGAGACCGACTTCAGGCCAAGGGAGCATAGAAAACGACACGCCAAAACTTAGACATAACAAGTATTGCTAACGACATGACACAAAAAGTGTATGTTCTGAAGTGGTTAGTTTAGAATGTGATTTAGAGCAGAATCAGATTCAGTATTACCAAAGGTGAATAGATCATAGTTCCAAGAATTGGTCTATGGCCGTGAAATTTCTCATCATTTTTTTTTTTCTTTCAAAAATTTGAGAGGGACGACCTCGTTTGCACTGCCAATTGGCTTATAGAATTAGAATAGGATTTATGGTAGTATAAATTCCTTGTGTATCCTTCTTTCTTGAATCCAATTCGTTTCACTAAGGAGAGAGAGCCTATTTGTGTCCAAATTTTCTGTGTATTTTTTTTGTTCACTTGGATTCTTATTTAGGTTAACAGAATTCGTAACCTTAAACATCATGTTTTGATTGCATTTTGGCAGCCTTGAGTTCATCAAGTCAGTTAAATGCCTTGACTAATCTCAGTTTTTTTTTTAGGAGGTCCAATATGGCAGTTTTTTCAACTGTCTACAATGGACGGAACTTTGGACGGTAAACGAAATTTGACCTGCATTGAGCTTCCTGAATCCTGATAGAAAAAATTGTGTCACCAAAATCCGAAGTACAGGACCTTTGCATATTGAAAATGAACAGCCCACTCCTATGCATTTCCTCGATATTGCTACCACTAATTAAAACCCTAGACACTGCCCTCCGCCGGCATTACCGCCCACCACCGTCATCAGTATCACCCTTCCTGGAAGTTCGGTAGTTCATTCAAGACTTTAAATAGAGCAAGTGACGTTGTTATAGGTTGAAGTTAGTAGTCAATCTGTTTATAAAATGCTAAGCTAGTGATATCTTTTTTGGCTTAGGAGATTTAACCAGGAGTTTTTTTGCTATTGTATTAAATTGATGACAATTTGTTTTACTAAATAAATGTTACCATTTTTTTTTTCTCTTCTGAACAATGTTAAATCTGCCATGTTCTTACATTCAACCGATATAAAATCGTGTTGTAATTCATTTGTCAATCTTTAATTCCTTGTTTTAAAGGTCTCCATGAGTTAATTTTAAATTTGCAACTTATCACGGTTTGCTAAATTTTTAGCATCTAACATGATAGACACTTATATATTATGATACGAACAATGTCAACGATGTGACGAAACCCGTATTCGAAGAGGTCTCCAAGATCGTTTTTACGAACAGGTTCGAATGGAAGGAACCGCGACTTGTTACCTATAAGAGGTAAGAGCCTTGGTATGGTGATAACGCCACAATCAACTATGGAAGGGTTGATTGATAAGTTGTTGGTGAACGCCACGGAAAATCCTAATAAGTTCGAATAGTTGTTCAAAGAACTAAAGAGAAAGAATTCTCACAATTTTTAGAATATTCATCTGCCTTCTTGCATGAAAAATGTACAATTTATAGAATCAATGCCACGAATTTTCAAGCCTAATGCCTAAGGAAACTTGTCAAAAAAACTAAAAAGGAAAGTTGAAATAACCACCTAATTTCAACCTCAATTAAAGGAAAACAATTCTGACTTTAATCCCTTAATTTTCAACTTATTACATGCCAATAAGAAAAAGAAAACAGTCAAATAACTAAAATAGGAAAGTAGAAAGTAACCAATGTGCCTAAATCAGATTTCCTTCCCAGCAAATGCGCCCAAATCCAAATAAGGAAAGTGAATAATAATTCAGCCTTGATTGACAAATCTCTTTCCTTTTGTTTTGTTGTAGCTTGAAACTAGAAGAGATACCGGAAAAGAAAAGTAAGCACAAATTCTTCTATTGACTTTGTTGAACTTGAATCATGCTTGTTAAAGGCTGGTCACGTTCATCTCTCTCAATAGGCCTCCACGTGCATGCTGGAGCCCAAATCCCTCGAATTAGTCCATTTAACGCATTTTGGAATTTCTTGACCCGTGTTCTTATTACCGGTCCAATAGGAACTTGAATATGATCCGCATTACATGTTATTATACTAGCCATGTTCTCATCATATTATATTGGAACTCTATTGGAACTCTTATGTGCTGCACCGTACAAAATGACAATTGTAACTTTTTTTTTCCTTATATAATTGTAACAACTAGTTGATTCTAATATAATATTTTTTAGTGATACTTGTCCTTTAAATTAATAGTTTTAAATAGTTTATGTTATAAGATTTTTTTTTTCCCGCAATTGTCTAGAGATTGAAGTGAGGCTCTTTCGCTTCTTTTTTATTTTTTTATTTTTTATTTTTTTATTTTTAATTTAGAATAATTCTAAAGTGAGGTGCAAAATTTCACTCTATAATAACTTTTATCCGGTTCCATTGCATTCGTGTCTTAATTTTCATGCGATCACAATTTAAATTGTGATGATTTAAAGTCTATTTTATAATGGAGTCAAAAACAAAATTACCGGTACACTATCCACAGCAATTATCATTTAATTTACAAAGTAGGGACTAGATTGGTTATAGCATTTATTATTATTGTTATTATCATTATTATAATTATTATTTACGAGGAACTAAAGAGCTTATATGAAGTGTGATAATCTAATGATAATTTTATATTTGACTCCACCATAAAATTATTGTGAAGAGTTCAAATTCCCCACACCCAAATTAAATTAAAAAAAAAGTTATTTAGTTATGAAAAAAAAAAAAATCAAATTTACATGTCAGACATGTTTGTTGATGATTTGCTTATGTTTTTGTGTTATTAATTCCAATGATCTGGAGATGGAAGATCCAAAGTTGCAATGGAAAACAATTATTCTTTGCTTTCCCCTACTGCTCTCGTAACCTTACCTTACAGAACAAAAAGGTGAACAAGCTCAAACCAAGTCTGAAGTAAACAATGTCAATAATTTATCCATCAACATCAAGGACAATTTTTCTAGTACACATTCAAAGCCGCAGTAGGAGAGAAGCCGACAACGGTTTCAAGAAAATTATGCTTTCAAAAACCAAAGATTTCAACTCAACTTCAGTAGCATATACTCTTAGTCCTGCCCCTCCTGAAAAAGAACATAAACAGACAATTTAATTATTTTCCTAAACAGTTGATAAGAAACAGCCAATGTCGATACAAGCCGCGGTTATCAATCTGCATTCTTTTTCTTGTTTTCCTAGTGACAAGCAATGTAGTATGTATGTATGCACTGGATCATCAGTCCAGAGTTGATCCCAATATTTGAATCGCAAAACATAGTGCGCTCAACTGATACGACATCCAATTGAAAGGTTCATATAACTGCTCACATATTTTTTGAAGGATTTTGAGAATGACCGTTCCCAAATCAATGACTAGAGCTCGGTTTAAAATAATTTGGTAAAACCTTTAAATGATATATTCAAATTCCAATGCATCGATGTGCATATGCTTCGTCTATCTAAGAGAGTATTGCTTTGACTCTAAAATGGAATTCAAGATTTCTGCCATGGCAGTTTCTTTTGATGGTAAACTCCTTGACTTAACGTATCAGAATGCAGTGGGTCCATTTTTTTAAACCCTAAAAATATCACTAGTCTCTACGCTTATTCCCTAATACAAACACGCCCTTTTCCTACCTTCTAGTTTTTGCAGTTTTAACACTAACTACAAAAAAAAAAAAAAAAAAAAAAAAAAAACACTGGTCAACTCTTGCCAACATCTTGGCGGGTTTCAACTTACATCTTCATGAACAAACCTGATACACGTTCTATTTCTCTTGTTTCACATTAGTTAGCAAATTAACTTAAGACAATGATACAACATGATACCAAATTCGATTTGAAACTTCTACCTGAACAAACCTAACATAATGTATCATAGAAATAAGTAGAACTGTGATATTTCCACATAGAAATGGTTAACTGCAACACATAAAACACTCTTGTTTTCAACTTGAGGAAAAATTTTCTTGTACCTGACTAGCAGGAGTCTTGGAAATCTGGGGAACAGCCAACTTTGCAGGAGATCCACCGAATAATTGAGAACATTCTGTGTATGCTGACCCTAAGCCTACACCGGCGCCCAAAGCTACAGATGCCCAGCGTGTAACAGGACTCCCTACGACAAAAAGAAGAAATGTACATAAATTCATGGTTTATGGTATTGTCAAATTAAAAGCATAAACTCACAACCAAATGAAATGTCTGTCTTAGATAGGTGGTAATTGAATGTAGATTGTGTTTAGATTAAAAATGGTTTTGGGATAATAGGATAAGTTTAGTGTCCCATTATTATGGGTTGAATCAAGTGATTAGCAGGTTTCTCGAGCAGGAAGCTATGCTGTTCTACGGAAAAAAAGTTGAAAGGAATGTAAATACATAGGCAATTCCAATGTCTCATGACAGATCACACAACAAAATGAAGGCAATGACACTATTTTGGAAGCTCGATAGCTGTTGATGAAACCTTTGCAACAAGAAGAGCATTTGACCAACTTCAAGTACCAAAGCATACCAAGATATCTAACCCAAATGGAAATAATAACAATAACAGCTTTCAACATCCAGCACTTTTTATTCCCAAGTGTAAGTCGGGCCACCATCAAATGAAAGTGATAAGCTGAAACCTTTCCCTATCCTACTACTACCAACCTTTCACAATTAATTCCCACTCAATAAAGCTATTTTAAAATCACCATCGTGTGCCTCTTTTCTGAGTTTCTCATAACCGTAAATGCCGCACCCTTTATTGGTTACACATTGACTACGCCATTTCTCCATGGGATAGAATCTTGGATGGTATTATGTCCAATTGCCAAAAAGAATTACATTGCACAGAGTACATATTTCGTATCAAACATTTTAATCGACCATCTTTATTTTTTTATCAGAAGAAACATAAATTTGCGTATCACATTAGCATATACAGAAACAAAATTACAAACATGTCAGTACAATATCCGTAGACAGCTTTTCTTTTTTTAATTATTTTCATAAATGGTATGAAGCCTAAAGCTCTCAGCCTCTCAATTATTAAAGAGAAATGAAAACACTACCCAAACCCCTCCCCTCCCACCTTGCTGAGCTAGCCGCAGCAGGGTATATGTAGATTGCTCATTATCAACACAACAAACACATCATGACCAATTTCATAGTAAATGCACCCGCCATTTAAACGTGAATCCGGTACAATTCACCTGTTCAATCAACCACCCAACATTCATTTACCAAACTACCCTTCATCTGTGCTGCATTCCGTCATTCTTTTAACATTTCTATCACCAAGGAACCAATAGTAAAACTTTGATAACCTCAAGAGTCAATAATGTAACGTTTTTAAGACAACGTAAGACATTTTAAGTAAGATATTTTATGCTATGATTTACATAAGCACAATAAAATACTCAAATTTTCAAATTTTCAACCTTGTAATAATCTGAAAGGGCAATGTGGTTCATCGCCTATCAAAAAAACACACCATCCAAAATCAGAACCTCGTAATCTAATAGTTGCAAGGCATAAATTTCATGCAACACCTAATTCTTTTCAACGAAAGTCATGAAAATCCGATTCTAATCCCAAATTACAGGGGCTTTTACGAAAAACATCACAGTGGAATAAAATCAAACACTTGGTATGCAAAATCAAGAACCTACAAGAGCCCAAATGTTGGGGAAAATTTTCACGGCAGCCAAACAGAGGGATAAGAAAATGAATGGAAAGAGAAACTCACGGAAGAGGAGGAGACCCGCCGAATGCGCCGGCGAGGGAGGAGTAGACGAAGCGGCGGACGGAGAGATCCAAACACGCATCCCACTTGGCGTTCACGTCGTACTGCGGTGGGACGACGCTGCTGCTTTTGTTATCCGCCATTGATGACCCACGGAAATTGCTCGGCTGCTTGCTTCTAACGTCGTTGTTCCTTGTTGTTGTTATTGATTTTTGGTATTCTTGATTGATGTATTGTTTTTGTGCTGCTTTGCTTCTTTCTTCCGCTAATCTTTGTTAGGGGGCTAGGCTTCTCGTTTGTCTTTCTGAGGAACTGTCTGCTTGTTTCCTGAGAAAATTCTTGGGTTCGAGAATTGGGGATCCGTTCTAACTGGACTCTAGGGCTTGCCCAATTCTTGGGCTTCATGTGGGTTTCAATGTTTTGGGCTTCAAATATAGAGAACATGCCCTCTTTAATATATATATATATATATATATGTATGTATAAATAAATATTTATTTATTTATTTTTTAAGTTTTATGCGCTATAATTTTTATCCTTATGTAAATTATACCATTTTTCTCTTAGGGCGTGTTTACTAATAAGTAATTCATTTCGGTAAAAGAAATTAAATTTCTGATTTTAAATTCTAATGATTACTTTTGTGTTTAAGAATTAGAAGAGGTGGGTCCCATTTAGAAATAAAGAATCAATTTTCTTGATAAAGGGAACTTGTCTCACACCTATTACCTACAAAAATAAATTCCTTCCCCTAAAAAATAGGAAATAACTAATTTTATACAAAATATACACTTATTCTTATTTAATTATTTTTTTTTTCATTTAAGAATAATTTCGTAACTACAATAAATATATTCTCAATCTTTCTAACTACACCTATTACCTACAAAAATAAATTCCTTCCCCTAAAAAATAGGAAATAACTAATTTTATACAAAATATACACTTATTCTTATTTAATTATTTTTTTTCATTTAAGAATAATTTCGTAACTACAATAAATATATTCTCAATCTTTCTAACTTGTAAAAAGTAAACAACATAATAGAAATTTAATTCCTCAAGTAAATAAATTCCTTAATATATTATAAATACTTTTATCTAATTCTAGAATTTTAATTTCATGTAATTTAAATTATTTTTTCATGGAATTAATTTCCTATTTTTATAATTCCCGATAAATAAATATGTCTTTAATTGTATTTTTAAAAAGAAGAAAAATAAAAATGAATCTTGGAATATTTAAGCCCTTTTAGGAGCTTTTCAGAAATGGTTTTGTTTAAGGTACAAAACAGGAAATGAAACAATTTTACAATACTCATATCGTTTCGGAACTTGCATTTAGTTGATTTTAAGTGAGATTATTCACAATGTTATTAAAAAAAAGTAAAAGTAAAACTGTGTTTAGTTAAATTTTTGAAAACCTATGTTGAGCACATTTGTTAACGAAACATGATTGAATAAATATTTTAGAAAACATGTCCTACAGACAAATAAGAACATAAATAAGAATGAGAGAAGTGATACTAACCATTTAACAGGGGATTCTCTTATGGTTTGAAAAACCTCTTGTGACTATTCTTTTTAACTTGTTTTTTGGTAAATTTTCTCTTCTTTTTTTTTTTTTTTTTTTTTGGGTAAATACCTGTAGGATGAGTCTGTCGCTTTCTTTCATAACAAAGTGGAGAATAATGGCTGGCATAGAAGTCTCTCTATTCTTTTTAACTATAATATTGTAGTCGTCCATTTCGCGTATTGTATATTATATTATATGTGAAGATTTGAAAATGGTGTACAAATTTTTCTAATGAAAAAAAATCCTGTAACTCTCCATAATATATTAATTATACAGAGCTTTCTATGGCAGGGAATTTCTATTGATAATGGTTTTTTTTTTTTATAATAAAAATCATATTAAAATAAACATATATGCTTGAGAGTGATAAAACGTGATGCAAGTTTAACCATTTAAGATTTACCCCAAAAAAAAAAAAAAAAGTTAACCGTTTAAAACAAAAACATGTGGATATGGTAAAATTCTCATAGTAGAAGAGTGAAATTTTTTTGCTGTGGGATAATAGTAAAAGAAAAACAGTAATTTCCCACTGTAATTTCCTGCTAGGGTTATGTTTCACCTCAGCCATAGTTTTAGCTGCTTAAAAAAAAAATAAATAAATAAATAAAAGGAAAGGAAAGAAGATCCATAAGAAGGGCGTTTGGACACAACATAGGATTCCAGATTTCTCTCCTTGAGGCCCTTCTCTCATCTCCTTGGTGCCTTTGGTCTGAACATCAAAACAACATCACACACACGCGTTTTAAAACCAACACATACTCAGGACGACAGACACACAGACAGACAAACTGACCGACAGACAACTCCTCCTCAGTAGTAGTAATCTTCTTCACTTCCTCACTCTTTCTCTCCCTCCTCCGTTTTGTCTCCATCTGCCTCTTCCCAATCCCTCTCTACTCATCTTCTTCTTCTTCTCTTCACCTCGATAACTCTCTCTCTCTCTCTCTCTCTCTCTCCCCTCTCCAATGGCCGACCAGTCACCTCCTCCCCCAGCTCCACCGGTGACCCCACCACCACCGGTATCAGAATCAGACCCTCCTCTTCCTCCCCCAGTCGAAACCCAGGAGCCACCGCCCCCGCCCCCGCCGGTGGCAGAAGAATCTCCTTCTACAGAAGTCTCGAAATCTCCAGCGGAGACCCAAAAGGAAGATCCACCGCCGGCGCCGGAGAAGGCCGAGAAAGAAGACCAAGCACCTTCAGTGGAGGTGGTGGTGAAGGAAGAGCCACTGCCACTGCCAGTGCCGCCGCCGACGTCGGCGCCGGAGTCCGGGACAAGGGAGAAGCTGGGCGAGTTTTTGGCCGACGATTCGGAGAAACCCTCGTCGGAGCCGAAGACGAAGATTCCTCAGTCTCTGATTTCGTTCAAAGAGGAAAGCAACAAAGTGGCCGATCTCTCCGAGGCGGAGAGGAAAGCTCTGCAGGAGCTGAAGCAGCTCATCGAACAAGAACCGAAAACCGAAACGGAAGAAGTTTCCATCTGGGGCGTTCCTCTCTTCAAAGACGACAGAACGGATGTGATACTTCTCAAGTTCCTGAGAGCCAGGGACTTCAAAGTTAAGGACGCGTTTGTGATGTTCAAGAACACGATTCGTTGGAGAAAGGAGTTTGGGATTGAGGAGCTTTTGGATGAGGATCTCGGGGATGATTTGGAGAAGGTTGTTTTCATGCACGGGACTGATAAGGACGGTCACCCGGTGTGTTACAACGTTTTCGGGGAGTTTCAGAACAAGGATTTGTATCAGAAAACGTTTTCAGATCAGGAGAAGAGGACCAGGTTTCTGAGGTACAGGATTCAGTTCTTGGAGAGGAGTATTAGGAAGCTTGATTTCAGTCCCGGTGGTGTTTGTACTATTTTCCAAGTTAATGATCTCAAGAACTCCCCTGGTCCTGCTAAGAAGGAGCTCAGAATCGCCACCAAACAGGCTCTCCACTTGCTTCAGGACAACTATCCTGAGTTTGTTGCCAAACAGGTTTATTTATTTCCTTAACATTGTTTCCTATAATGTTATTATTTATTTATTTATTTATTTATTTTTTGTTATTATTACTTATGCTTTTCTTTTCTTGTTATGTTTTCTTAGGTGTTCATAAATGTTCCTTGGTGGCACCTAGCATTCTACACTATGATTAGTCCGTTCCTTACCCAGAGGACCAAGAGCAAGTTTGTTTTTGCAGGACCGGTCAAATCCCCTGAGACACTATTCAAGTTAGCGGCGATTTTCTGATTTGTTTATTTCATTTTCCGATTTTTTTTTTATTTTTCCCCTTCTGAGTTGGGTTTTTTAATTTATGTCCAAAATAATATATAGGTTTTAATTTGAGTCAAATTTGGATTGGTATAACACTGCAGATACATATCTCCTGAGCAAGTTCCTATTCAATATGGTGGGTTGAGTGTGGATTTCTGTGATTGTAACCCGGAATTCAGCATTTCTGATCCAGTCACTGAAGTGAACGTCAAACCCGGAACTAAGCAAACTGTTGAGATCATAATCTATGAGGTTCCATCGCATTCTTTTCTTTGTTTGTAACTATCACACACATGTATATACACACACGGAAAGTCTCGTATCCGGTACTGTATAATATCCAGTATTATGAACTTCAGTTACTGTGAATGCGAATTTCAGTTATTAGGAATGTAAATTCATACAAAAAGAAATTGAACGTGAATTCCACTTATTTATATTTCCTGCTGCATGAATTCACATCCCTAATAACTGAAGTTTACATTCACAATAACTAAAGTTCACATTGTCGGATACCATCCGATACCGAGTAGAAGACCATTCCTATATATATATATATATATATATATATATAAATGTTCGAAACATGAATGATGCTAGGGATCCTACTCTTATCCCCACAA
>BKCH01001432.1:0-85987 GCA_008635985.1 Ficus erecta | reverse complement strand
TTTGTAACATCCGTTCCCTTAAATTTTTGAAATGTTCACAAATTTATCCTTCCAGTTAGTTTTGTTAACAGAAATTGCCACTTGTCAAGCTATGAGGTAATGAGACTATTAAAATAAATGAGTGAAATTACAAATTAGTCCCTTATGCTAAATATTAAATATTTAAATAAGTTTCAATGAATCATAATAAGAAACAAATTTTAAAAGATAGGATACTCCTCACTAAAAAAAAACCATAGCAGCTACATTCATTCCAATTTCAGATATGAGAATACCGAAATCAAATTATTTCTAACTTCCTGAATCAAGGAGACAAAGTAAAGACCACAATCTAATAGCGAAAATTGTCACTTCTGTCCACTCAATCTCATTTTCCTTGACATGCTATTTAATCTCGCTACCTAGAGAGAGAGAGAGAAGAGGAAAAGAAAAAAAAAAGAAGGTTGGTTGTTGTACAACATCGCAAGCTTGGGGGGTTTGGCAAAAACAGCAAGCGGACGGCGTGACGGCCGAAGATATTTGCCTCACGGGGGATGCGTTATCCAAATTGCAACATAGGAGGAAGTGGGCTAATGGAGGTATAGTCACTCGGAAAGCAGGGATGGAGCCAGAAAAACTATATCATGTGGTGGGCGTATACTAAAAAAAAATTCAAAATAAAATAAATTTAAAAAGGGGCTATGTGAGAATTTTTAATTTTAGAGGGTTATGTAAAAATTTTTAATTTTAGTGGGACAAAGTCGTAAAAGTTATGAACTTTTTTTTATATAAAATTAAGTTTAAGTGGGGATTAATGGTGAGAATTTTTTATTTATAGTGGGAACAAAATAAAGACTATATAAGAATTTTTAATTTCAGTGGGGATAAATTGAAAAAATAATAAAACCTTTGAAGTAAAACTAATAATAACAAAATTTCAGTAACCCGCCCCACTGGCACCCCCTTGTATCTGCCATTGCTCAGAAGGTGGGGCGGAGAATTCGATGTTGCAAGATTCCAGTCAAGATGCGGAAGGGTGGATAGAGGGAAGGGAATAGGTCTAGATCCAGGTGGATGGATGGGGACGAGATCTTGTCATAGGAGATGGAGGGCGGAAGAGACAACGTCGCACGGGGCTGGAAGTAGTTGGTTCCATAGGAGTTTTTACTTTGTTCTTCATGGAAATAATTTTTTTTTCCCTTTTCTTTTTGCAACAAAAACCCCTTAAAATCTTTACTTGTTATTTGCTAGTATAATACCCTTAAGTTTCTTCTCACAAAATGAATGCCACGTATGTTTACTCCATCGAAAACTTAATTGAGAGGGGTAAATTTACAAATGTTTCAAAGTACGTGGAGAACGGATATAACAAATCAAAGTTCGAGGAATATTTTGTTACACAGATCCAAAATTCATAATTTTTTTTTTTGAAATTTGTCCTACTAAAAATTAATTGCAAAAAATATTTTTAGTGATTGCATTATAAAATAAATGTATTTACAATACATTAGTTGGACAAAATTATCTTAAAATATTCTTATAAATTAATTATTTCCAGTAAGTATCATATTTATGATAAATAACATATTTATAAAACATAATTATATTAAAAATACCTAAAATAGTTTTCGTAAATAAATAATTTATCATAAATATGCTATGTACATCAGCATATATTTTAAAAAATGACATTTGTTGTAATTTCATATCTAATTATAGTGGTTTTAACTTGATTAGGCTTGGTAGTTTGAACAGTAGATTGTAATTTGACTGTTTTAAGGAAACAATCTCTAATAGCAAAAAATTAAAACAGGGGGGATAATTTAGACACGGTCAAACTATTTTAACTTAAAACGTTCCAAAGACTAAAAAAACTACAAATCACTCAAACAGTTGAAATATTTAAATATAAATTAACCTTAAGCTAAACTTGTTATTAGGAACAGGAGTTTGTAGGCCTGATAAAGAAGCATTCGAACATCTCTTCCTTGCCCATTTTATAAAGAACATGAGCATCGTACAAACGTTTGTCAGAGGCTTCCATCGTCATTGAGTAAGAGTTGCATTCCTCCTCCTCATTTAATGTAGCACTGGCAATCAAAAGCTTTTCAAATATAACATTTGTGTCCTGTCAATGCAGATACGTTCTTTCTATGTCAGTATTATCAAAAACATAAGAAAAATATTTTGTATGCACATAACTTTTTTTTTTTAATAAATAAAAAGATTCTTGTGATTGTCTTATCATTGCCCCAATTTTCAGTTCTATAGACGGGATCCACTTCTCCAAGTATTACAAGAAAGAGATGGGCATTTAACCTAGCCTCTTCAGTCGTGTCAACCAAGACACTATCCAGAACATCACCAACCAATACTTACTACAGCCTTGCTGAGCGTGGGATTACGGAGTTTTCCCAGGATTCGAACCTGGTGGACAAAAGAAAAGGTTAAGGAAGGGCGCCATCCTCCTTTGCCAACCCATCCACCCTTGTGGGTGTTGTATGTACATATCTTACGACTAATATAACAGAATATATTGAAATACAACCTCAGCAGCGCTGTACTTATTAAGAGCATATCTTGCTGATAGAAAGTGCCTCCTTCATCTGCTCCTCATTCAGGTTGATGCTCCTTTGTTGATTGGTTCCACAAAGGTACAAGTGGACCTACGACGTACATCAAAACGATCAAAATAATAATGTTAATGTGTTACAACTGAAATCAAAGTAACTTGGAAAACAAAATATAAAAATAAAACCTTTCTCAAAACGATGAGGGGGATTGAGAGCCTCTAGTATATGGGCTTTGTTGTCGGGGAGAGACGTGCGATTGCCGCAAGCGACGACATCTTTTACACAAAGCGAGAATACGGAAGGGACGTGGAAACATTAAAAAACCCACTAGATTCGATAGTCGATTTCGAGCGTTTTCTCTTCTTTGGCCCGGAATCAGTGGAAGACGTCATCCTCCTGTAAATAATAAATTCACCTGCAGAAGATAAAAAAAGAGGATAAGAAGGCAACATTTTTACCAGCTCCACTAAAATCCAAACATGCGCTACTGCGCGTGGCTTCCTGATAGGTTTTGAAACATATTAAATGATAGAAACTACTAGATTCTAAGATAGTGATAAAAAATGCCCTAGAAAGTTGTTGGAAAAGGAATCAAGAACTTTGTTTACTATAAGAAACAGCCCCAAGGCCAATACAAGTAGTGGACCTTCAGGACTCCAACAAAATCTCCCAAATCTTGGAATCTCCAAGACTTTCTTAACGCTAATCCCAGCCCCCAAAATCACGACAGTTGTTTGCGAATCCCTCATGAATCTCACCTTGGAGCCCCGCGACCCCACAGCCGTCAGACACAGTCGCCAACGCCTAGCCTTCGCTGTTCATCTTTGCCGCCGGTGATCTCTTGACAAAAGCTTTCTCTACTCCTCCATCATTAGACAGATGTCCGCCATAATTTGCGCCACCCCAGACAACTCCCCTTGATGCTGCCTAATATCTATTCCCAACTCTCTCAATCTCCCAACCTCTCCCCTCAAACCCCCCATTGATCAGATCCCTCTCAAAAACCCTACCCAAAAAAGTGCTCTACTACCAATGATAGAAACTAGTGGAAAGTCATAGAAAATGCATTAGAAACTAGTTGGAAAAGGACTCCAGAACTTTATTACTGTAAGAAACAGTCCTAAGGACAATACAAGTAGTAAACCTTTGAGACTCCACCAAATCTCCCTACTCTTGGCATTTCCAAGACTTACCTAATCTCCTTATCTCTCTCCCCCCTCTTATAGTCTATCTATCGGCTAACTAGCTAACTAACATTTACTAACTATCAAGTCCTATCATTACCCCATCCCCAAAGAAACACCTTGTCCTCGAGGCGCTAATAAAGAAATCGTAGCCGAATGACTCTGCTTCCTTCCTATTTTGTTACACTAAAAACTTGGAGTATAGAGTGGAGCAGCAAATCTTGAAGGACCAAACCCAGAGGTGACGATCCAAGAACTAAATGGAGCCAAAGGAATGGTTAACACAAATTCTTCGGTGAAGGGTCTTTCTTTTAAATAATTTTAAAATTTAACGATGGGGAAAACACTGGTAAATTGTCGGAGCACGCTTCTATGATGAGTTCCTTACTTGTTTAGAAGAATTTCAATTAAGTAAAGCCATAAAAGGAAGAGCAAAACAAAAAAAAAAGTTGCATATTAATCCTCGAATATTAAAGAATAACAATGCAAAAGAAAATTGATTCCAAAAGGGATCAGAATTTAGGGCCTTAGACTTTGAAATGCTAATAATCCACTTAAAAGAGTTTGGTACCAATTAAGCAGCATCATCAAGGAGGCACAGATGGAAACTAAACCGAAAACCTATTTCCAAGGCACAACAAGGACGGTACAGGATCAGCAATCCATAAAAAATAAAATAAAAAATAATAAAATAATAAAAAAAATAAAAAACAACAACAACAACAACAATAACAACTAAACTAAGGAACTTGGTTTTTGACAGACATATGCTGCTAGAAAAATGCAACGCTTAAAAGATACCTGCATAAACCTACTTGCCGATGAGCATTTACAACTATCTCCAAAGAGGTACAGGTAAAACTCCCCAACAAACCAAAACCACCCCTTAACGTCATATTAAAATTAAGTAAAAGGATGGTTTTTTAACCTCCGATTGCATAAGCACAGAGGATGGTTTTTTAACCCCTTAACATCATATTAAAATTAAGTAAAAGGATGGGTTTTTAACCTCCGATTACATAAGCACAGAGGGTCAAAAAACCAAAAAAAAAAATTAAGGGCAAAAAAATGATAAACACGTCTATTCGAGAGGTTGTTTTCACAATTTTCTCCAAGTGTTTTTAAGAAAAGGAGTACTCAGTTTCATCTGGATAAATCTGCTTAGCCTTTTATTCCATCTATTAGGTTGACCACAAATACACACAACAGACAAAAATTCTGAACTTTTATACAATTCAAAAAATCATAGTAATGAATTGTTGCATAATTATTTCTCTCTCCTTGTAATGCCCAAATAACAATCCCCAAGTTTCTATTTTTATATCTCCTTTTTCTTTTCAAGGACCAAAGCGTTTCAGTAATTACAAAATATTAAATTAAAAAAAATGCATCTCAACGAATCCAAGCAAACCCTAAATAAACTGCGTCATCCACCATAAAAATCCGAATCAGATTTAAAACAAAAAAAAAAAAAAAAAAAAAAAAAGAATGAGAATTACGACCAAAAGTTACGGTTAGATCAAAGGGAAACAGACCTCTGGAGTTGAGTTCGTTACGCTGAGGTTTGAGGAGATTAAGGCTGTGGGGGTTCAGTCAGACCTGGAGCTAAAGCTCGTTGGATGTGTCGCAGATGGCAGCGACGACGACGGGACGACGACGGGACGACGGGGCTGCTGCCGGCTCGGGGTTCGGAGTGAGGGAGCTGGAATTGTGGTTTCATAAATATCCTAACAATTGTAATTCCTAATCCTAAATCTCTTACTTATATATATATATTATATATCATTTAATTTATTTATTTAAAATACATATTAGGGGATCCTCTACAGATCTTCTACAGTCCCCCGCTCTAATTTTTTGTTTTGGGGGGGCGGGGGGGGGGGGGAAACTGGTCCTCAAGAAATCTTTACCGTGTAAAGTCACGAGACATAAAATCCATCGGCTAGGATATGAGAGGGCCAGTCAGGGCAATAAAGTGCATTTTTGGATATCAACCGGTGGCCACCGGTTCAATTAAACAATATTTTAAAACTTCAGTTAAAAAATAATAAGTCAATGGCTCCTTTTTGCTATGTAGGCTACAGTTCCTAGGCTGGATCCATGGCTTTTCATAATCTATTTTTTTAACATTATTATATATATATATATATTTTTTAAATAAATTTATGCAATATCTATTTTACGTTTTTACTATAATTGATATTATTTTTGTTTGCACAGATTTTTTTATTTTTATTTTTTTTTAATTTTAATGATGGGTATTTTTGTTGATAAATGTGCATTATTTTTAATAAACCAAAATTACTTATAAACATCAAAGTAATTATAATAAATATAATATATTTACTATAAACATGATTATTCATACTGAATAATAAAACACAATATAAAATATTAATGATAAAGGTTGATAAATATTATACTTTATATAATGAAAAAAAAAACCAATAAATTCTTATTAAAAAAAACGTATTTGTTCATGTATTGCACTATAAATCAAAGAGTTGTCATTTATATCTTAATCAAACAAATTGAAAAATAACACAATAAGTGAAATCAAATTCTTATGGAAAAAAATGCTGTTATTTATATAAATTAGTACAAATGAAATCGAACATATCTTATGAAAAAAACAGATTCATTTTATAAAATTTTTTTGAGATTTTTATTTATTTAGCTTTTCTCATTAATGTGAAAATATGATTTTGAAATTTTTTTTTTTTTTGTTCATTATGAATATTTACACATTCTTTACAATAAATCCAAAAAAAAAATTCAAAATTTTCTTTTTGTCTTTTTTTTTTTGAAAGTTTGTGGAAGAAAAAAAACTTCTGTTTTTCTTACTTTTATTAATTCCGGAAGTATACATATATATAGGATAAAGAAGATCTGCAAAATATCTAATCTAACTGCAATCTAATCTTTATGAATTTAAAATTCAAAAAACAAAACATAAACAACTCCTAACATAATCTTTCAGCTCCTAAATATTCTCAAACGTAATCTTCCTATCTTTCCAACACTCCCCCTCAAGTTGGTGAGTAGATATCGATCAAACCCAACTTGCTAACAAGAAAATCAAAAGTGGCTTGAACAATCCCTTTGTGAGAATATCCGCTGTTTGCATTGTCGTTGGAACAAAAGGCATGCAAATGGTACCCCGTTCAAGCTTTTCCTTTATGAAGTGTCGATCAACCTCCACATGCTTGGTTCTATCGTGTTGTACGGGGTTATGAGCTATACTTATGGCTGCCTTGTTATCACAATAGAGCTTCATTGGTGTCTTCATAGGCATCTGTAATTCTACTAAAATTCGTTGTAACCATAGTAGCTCACAAACACCATTAGCCATAGCCTTATATTCTGCCTCTGCACTACTTCAAGCTACCACATGTTGCTTCTTGCTTCTCCAAGTCACAAGATTACCCCATACATAAGTACAATATCCGGTTGTGGACCTTCTATCTGTGGCAGAACCAGCCCAATCCGCATCAGTATAAACTTCAATCTCCCATTCTAGACCCTTTTTGAAAAACAGGCCCTTTCCCGGACAACTCTTCAGTACCTTAGAATTCGGTAGGTAGCATCTAGATGTTCCCTTTTTGGCGAATGCATAAATTGGCTTACCAAGCTAATTGCAAATGCTATGTCAGGCCGAGTATGGGACAAATAAATCACTTTCCCACTAGTTTTTGGTACCGTGTAGTGTCTATAGGTTCTCCTCCCTGATCTCCTTTGAGCTTCACATTCGGATCTATTGGTGTCTCCACGGGTCGGCATCCACTCATCCCGGTTTCATTGAGAAGATCTAAGATGTACTTCCTTTGAGTAACAGTAATTCCCTTCTTCGATCTCGCAACCTCCATTCCAAGAAAGTACTTGAGAGCTCCCAAATCTTTGATCTCAAACTCCGTAGAAAAATCTCCCTTTAACCGGTTAATTTTCTTCCAAGTCATCACCTATCAAGATGATATCATCCACATAAACTATTAGAACCGTTATTCTCCCACTATCCGAATGTTTTGTGAACATTGTATGGTCGGTTTGAGCTTGTTTGTAGCCTTGCCTCTTCACATACCGAGTGAATCTCTCAAACCAAGCTCTCGGTGATTGTTTAAGGGCCATATAGTGACTTCCTCAAAACGACACACTTTCGAGCCAAAACTCTCTACAAGCCGGGAGGTGGTTCCATGTACACTTCTTCTTCTAAATCCCCGTTAAGGAAGGCATTTTTCACATGCCAGTTGTTGCAGAGGCCAATCAAGATTTGCCGCAATAGAGAGTAGAACTCTCACAGTGTTTAGTTTTTGCTACCGGTGCAAATGTTTCCGTATAGTCAATGCCGTAGGTTTGAGTGAAACCTTTGGCCACTAACCGTGCCTTGTATCTCTCAAGCGTACCGTCTGAATTAAATTTCACAGTGAATACCCATTTGCACCCAACTGTTGTCTTCCCTCGCGGCAAGTCTTGCATCTCCCAAGTCCTGTTCTTCTCAAGTGCTCTCATCTCCTCAAAAATTGCTTCCTTCCACTCAGGAACCTGTAAAGCATCCTGCACATTTTTTGTAATCTCCACAAGAGACAATTGAGAAGTAAAGGCAGAAAAGGATGAGGATAGATTTTTATAGGACACAAACTTTGACAATGGGTGGTTTGTACAAGATCTAACACCTTTACGAATAGCAATAGGAACATTACAATCACTAGGCTGATTTTGAGAGATTGGATATGACTGGGACATACCTGGTGAGCCACGGGTTTGCTGTGGATCGGACTCATGGCTTTGCAGGGAATTCTTAGACTCAATTTCTTGATTTTGTGATCTTTTTGAGTAAGTCAGCCCAAAATTTTTTTTCATGTCTGCTCCTTTTCTTTTCCCGGTAGGGTCACTAAGATCACTATTTTGTGATGACACTATAGAAGGCTCTAAAGAATTTTCAGTATTTAAAATATTTGACCTTTCAATAGAATCCAAACCTTGACCTGTATGAATAAAGTCATCATGAAATAATTGTGAGTTGATATTATTTTGAGAAAACGTTTTTCTTGTGACTGATGAAGATTTAATTTTTCAAAATCCAGATTTTGAAAACAAGAAGAATCGAATTTTTTTAAAAAAGGATCTGATTTTTTATTAAAATTTTGAAACTCGGGTTTTCAACTTGTTTAAACTGGTTTGAATTTTGAACCAAATCTGAAAAATCAGATTGTTGATGTACCACCGAATCTTCATGTTTTGTCTCTCCCTGAAGATTAGACCCAAAAAATGAAGTGGTTTCAAAAAAAGAAACATCCATGGTAACAAATAATTTTCTTGAAGTAGGATCAAAACATTTATAGCCTTTTTGGGCTGGAGCATAACCAAGAAAAACACATTTTCGTGCCCACATGATTTCGGGAATTTTAGAAATAGAAACACACTGAAAATTGGAAAAGTGAACTTGATTACTCGGATGTGATCCATCTTCAAAGAAATAGAGTCCCTCGTGTTCCCTAGCATTGCCAATCGTCCTCCCCGAAGCTATATCCTGAAACTCACAATAGGAAGGAAAAAAATTTACTCGACAATTGTGATCAAGTGTTAATTTGCTAATAGATAATAGATTACACGATAACTTGGGGACATGAAGTACGTTATGGAGGATTAAGAAGGGAGAAATTTGGATTGAACCCATTCTGGCTATGGCCGAAAGAGATCCATCCACAACCTTGATTTTTTTATTGCCTGCACACGGACTATAAGAGGAAAACAAATGAGAGCAACTTGTCATATGATCTGTTGCTCCGGAGTCAAGAATCCAAAAAAGGTGGGGTTCAGTTTTGACACTAGGGTTACCTTGATGAACAAGAGAACAAGAAGGAGTGACAGAATTTTGCGGAGATTTAAAAGTTTGTGCAAATGCTCTAATTGTTCCTTTGTAAAAGGAGAAATTTCTGAGTTAACTGATTGCTCTTGAGAATCTGCAGGTGTTGTTTGAAGAGCTCGACCATCAGATTTCTTCTTCAAATGTGCCGGCTTTCCATGAATCTTCCAGCAAGTCTCCCTTGTGTGCCATGGTTTCTTGCAATGATCACACCAAGGCTTCTTCTTCTTGTCACCGTCAATATCAAATCCGCGAGAAGCAAGGGCTGAACTATCGGTCTCCAACTGGGTGTGGGGTGTTAGCTTGGTTAACATGACTCTCTTTTGACTCTCTTCTTGGCGGACCTCGGAAAACACCTCACGAATGGACGGTAGAGGTTTTCGGCCAAGGATGCGCCCTTCACATCATCGAAACTACTGTTGACACCGGCAAGAAACATGTATACACGATCGTTCTCTTCTCGTTTCATGAACTGTGCACAATCATTAGGATTCTCCCACACATCCTCATAGCATTGGTCCAATTCCTGCCATAAGGTCACCATCTCATTGTAATAAATAGTAACCTCACGATCTCCTTGCGTAGATTGCCAAAGTTTGGACTTCAATTCAAAGATTTGAGAGGAATTCTCTAAATCTGAATAGGTTTCACGAACCGAGTCCCAAACATCTTTTGCGGTTGGGAGGAAAAGATTTGGCTTTGCAATGGAGGCGTCCATTGAATTAAGAAGCCATGCCGTCACCAGGGAGTTTTCAGCTCGCCAAATTTTGAAGTTTGGATCAGTTGCTATGGGCTGCACTATCTCACCTGTCAAATAGCCTAATTTGCCACGGCCATCAATGGCTAGTTTGACCGATTGGGACCACTCTAGATAATTTTTACCATTCAATTTGTGCATGGTAATCTGAAGAGAAGATCCGGAAGAGAGATGATCAACACTGCCAGTATTAGGAGAAGAAGAAGAAGGATTGCCAAGTCCGGTAAAAGTGCCAAAAACAACATCAGGAACCGACGGAGAACTAGGAACTGGGGAGGAACTGCCATCGCCAGGCAGCACCGGCTTGGGAACATTAGATTTCGTCATTAGGATTGATGAATCCCTGAGGCTCTGATACCATGAAAGTTTGTGGAAGAAAAAAACTTCTGTTTTTCTTACTTTTATTAATTCCGGAAGTATACATATATATAGGATAAAGAAGATCTGCAAAATATCTAATCTAACTGCAAATCTAATCTTTATGAATTTAAAATTCAAAAAACAAAACATAAACAACTCCTAACATAACTTTCAGCTCCTAAATATTCTCAAACGTAATCTTCCTATCTTTCCAACATTTTTTTTTTTGCAATTTCATTAAATCAACTTTAGCCCAATTTAGTAAGATTTTTTTGTCACCGAAGAGATTTTGTTAGAATCCATTGTATATTTTTCTAAAACACTTCAATAAAGTGTGTACGCGTGTGCTATGCCTTCAAATAGTAACTACTAAAAGAATGTACAAGAAATTTGTTAAAAAATGACATATAAATAATAAATCGTAAAAAGTTTTAGGCAAAAGTAACAACAAGAGAGAGATGTCACACAGATTAATTGATTAACGAAGCCTGGGCCTTACCTACCAAAAGAAAAAAAGAAAAAGATTAACGAAGCCGATGATATAACCCAATAAGATCAACTTGATGAAAATGTCATGATGAAAAAAAAATGAAAATCTTAACTAGATATATGTGAAAATAGACTTATTTTTAAATATGTGACGACGAACATTATAAAAAATATATATATACTACAGTTCATCAAACAAATTAGAGTATTGGCTTTCCAATTCAAACCTTCTATCCTGTTGTTTCCTGACTTTGAGTTAACATATACTTATCTTGTGGAAGACGTGGAGGTAAAACATCTCTTCCTGTCGCTGAGATCATTAAGTTTAGAATATGTAATTTTGACCAAAGAAGGATCCGGTCACATTATTGAGTTGGTCGTGATTGTTTAGCTGTTATTTTTTTAATATTAGTTTTATTAATTCTATGGAGCGTATTATGAGATTTCTTAGCACACAACTACAAAAAGTACATTACACGACGGAAATTACACGACGGTTCCTTGAAACCGTCGTGTAATGTCAGACTTTACACGACGGTTCCTAAGAACCGTCATGTAAAGTGCTCCGCGAGGACTTTACACGACGGTTCCAAAAGGACCGTCGTGTAAAGTCCGACTTTACACTACGGTTCCAAAGAACCGTCGTGTAAAGTGTCTCGCGGAGCAACTTTACACTACGGTTTCAAAGAACCGTCGTGTAAAGTCCAACTTTACACTACGGTTCCAAAAGAACCGTCGTGTAAAGTACCTCGCGGAGCAACTTTACACTACGGTTCCAAAGAATCGTCGTGTAAAGTGCCTCGCGGAGCAACTTTACACTACGGTTCTAAAGAATCGTCGTGTAAAGTCCGACTTTACACTACGGTTCCAAAAGAACCGTCGTGTAAAGTGCCTTGCGGAGCAACTTTACACTACGGTTCCAAAGAACCGTCGTGTAAAGTCCGACTTTACGGTTTATTTTAAGACCGTCGTGTAATCCCTCAATTCTGGGGGATTACACGACGGTTTTAAAATAAACCGTCGTGTAATCTTCAAAAAAATTTGAAAATTTTTAACTTTCATTTTTCGAAATCCGCGCGCAAACCCATTACTTAAATATAACTTCCTCTCCTTTTCTCTCCATATACCTTCTCATTTCTCTTCACACTCTCTAAATTTCTCAAGTACCCACTTCCTTCTCCAAGCCGCCGCCAACTCCGACGTTGCCGCCGCCATCGCCGTCGCCGTAGCCAATTTATTGATGTTGGAGTGTCTATTCATCTTCAAATAAAATCAAGGTAAGTTCATATACAACTTCAAATAAATTTGGGATTTTGTCTTGTTGTTTGTCACTAAAGATCCATTTTTTAGCATGGGTGTTTAAGTTCATAATGATGCTCTTTGTAGATTAATGGTTTGTGAATGGTTTTTACACTTTACATACACATGAATTTTTCCTGCCCACAATATGCTCGATGAAATGTCAACTTAAGTTTTTGGAGGAATAATATAGAAGCAATCACTATTATATATGTATAAAAGCATACACATGAATTTTTGAGTGTTATTTTTGCCCTATGGCAGCGTTTTTTTTGCACTTATGGTTCTTTTTGTCCTAATTCGTGGGGGGCGCCGAGGTGCCCTTGTGGGGCGCCCGGAACCGTCGTGTAATCTACTTTTGGTGTAGTGTGATTACACGACGGTTCCTCCCGGAACCGTCGTGTAATCTCACTGAGCACATAGGAGATTACACGACGGTTCCGGGAGAAACCGTCGTGTAATCTACCGTGATTACACGACGGTTCCGGTAGGAACCGTCGTGTAATGTTCGTTTTTCTGCTCCGCCACGTAACTGTTTACCGGGATTACACGACTGTTGGAAAACCGTCGTGTAAAACTTAGATACGACGACGGTATTAAAACCGTCGTGTTATCTTCCACGACGCTGGATTACACGACGGTTAAGGAACCGTCGTGAAAACTTTACACGACGATTAAAAACCCGTCGTGTAATCTCTCTTTTCTAGTAGTGGCAGTTTTCTACTGGCTTCCTTCTCTTCTTCATAAAGTTATAACCGCTCCCGGCTTCTTTATGTTATGTAGTATAACTATGTACTACAAGTTTCTGTTTTTCTCTTTTATCTTTCCATCTCTTGTAGTTTATTTGTTTTTGTTTATGAAATTTACATTGACTTTTCTTGTTATAACAGGTCTCCTTTTAAAGATTTTAGGTCTCATTCTTATACGAGTTTCAACAGTCTTATTATTTTTATGAGTTTCGATAGACTCTTCTCCATGAGGATCCGTTATCACTTTTTATATATAATTGAGTAAGTTAAACAGTTTAGCATTATTTTTTCTCACTCCCTACAACTATTGCACTACTCGTAAGATAATTATATTAATCGACGAAAGACAATCAAATGACTTTTACTTCAAAGATAAGTCCTAAAATTGGATTTCCATTTTTCAATTATTGTCCATGATTGTCATGGATTATTTTATTTTAATCGTATTCCTTTAATCAGGATTATAAAGATTTCTAATCCTACGCCTATTGACGTTGGATGGTAGTGGCTAAGGAAGTGGATTTGAACTTAGAAGGAACATTTGAAATACATATTAGAGATCCTTAATTAAAATCTCCATTAAATAGAGTCAAATACATTGACAATCATCCAAATTACAAGCAACTTTACATATTGGTTACTTAAACAACTTTATCCTTAATTGCATTCTTGTTAGATGTATCTAGCACATTATCTTTTTCAAGAATACTGTCATATTGGTTACTTAAACTCTTTAATAGATGATGAGTTATTCTAAAATCTATCCTAAATATCTTGTTTGGGGAGGATAAAAAAAATTTTAAATTATATTTCAATAAAGAATATTTTTAAAAACAAATGTAACTTTCGACTTCCACATTTATGCTAACAATATTTGGTAGCGAAAAACTAGATTTTGCAACCAATTTCATATTTGGTAGCTGAATTAAGCTACTTAGCTGGCAAATTCCTGATTTGATAGTAAAATCTTGTCAAAATTTTTTTACTATTATAAGCTTTTTATTACACATTTTTAATATATATTTTTTTCTTTTTAGTAAATTTTTTAATTTAGTTTTAATATATATGTACAAAAAAAACTTAAATAATAATATCAATAACAAAATAATATCATCTCTCTTAATTAATAATAAAAAAATACTAATTCTATTTTTATAAATAAATATTTCAGTAACATCATTTGTTACCAAATTTTGGTGGCAAAAGATATGATCAATTTTTTATTCAAATTTTAAAGTTACCAATTTGAACCAATTTGTTCGGACTCTTAAAATTTTCTATTTCTATTTATTATTATAAAATATCACTCTCTCGCTTTTTATTCGCCTAACCACTACCACCCGCCCCCCCCCCCCCCCCCCCCCCCCCCCCCCCCCCAATTCTCTAACTTTCCTCTCTCGTCTCTAACCTTCCTACCCATCCCGTCGCCCCCCCCCCCTCTCGAATTCCTCCGCCCACGCCTGAAGCCGCCGCCGCCGCACTTGCTTTCCTCCGCCCCTGCCTAAAGCTCACCGCGTGCGACCGGATTTCAGACCCATAGAGTCGAATCCTTTCAATTTCAAACCGGATTTCTTTCGTCTCAATGCCAATCACGTGTAAGATTATTTTCTTGATTTTTTTGAGGTTTGATTTTGAAGTTTTTGGCTGGTGTAGAGTAGGAATTTCGGTGCGAGGACGTCGGGTTTCGTTATGAATTCTTGGAGGAAATTGAAAATTCTGGAATGTTATCCGTTTGCTCCGTTTGCATTTTTTTTGTTTAAATTTTTGTGAAAAAGTTGAATTTTTGAGCTTTTGGTGTTTTATGGGAATGTTATCCGTTTGCTCTCGATTTTTTTTTGTTTAAGTTGCTGGATTTCTCAAGATAAGCATAAACATATTATAAGTTTTGCTTTTTATTTATTTTTTAATTTTTTTAATTTTTGCTTAACATGATGATTCAAATTGAAACTAAAACCAAAAGACCAACGAATCTGCTAATTTTTGGGATGTTAATGCTTGTTTATCTTTCCACCGTAATATGATAATCACATTGTGTTTGGTGGCGGATTTTTCGGAGACCAAATTTTTTTTGGTTGCCGATACCTAGTGCGACCAACTTTCGGGGACCAAATGGCGACCAAAGATTTTTGGTCGCAGAAGGAAATGGCAACCAAAAAATAGACATTCTGCTACCAATTTTTTGGTCTCTGAAGGTGAAAATTCTTGTAGTGCGAACTGATTTATGTCTATATTTCAGATTGCTGAAATTTCCCAAGTTGTTAATTTTATGCTTTCTTGTGCTTATACTTCAATTTCAAGTGATTTAGTTCTTTACTTGTTGAAACTTGAACTTTGAGGTTTGGTTTTGATTAATGCACTATTATGCTGATTTTGACTTGGATTGAGGCAGGTTTCTGCTGATTTTTGGGATTAGGTTGAGGCTCGGTTGTGCTCCCTAGACCAGTGTAAGCTAAGAAAAGAATAAAGGCAAGCGATATGTCTTCGGAAGAATTCTCCTCGGAATTCGAGAGGCAACGCTATCTTTTTTACCACGTCCACAACACTGATCCTTTCGGTCATTTGAAACCATATTTTGGTCTCCCAAAACCATATGAAGCTGACAGACGTGATAAGACTGTGATTATGACAGCGAAGTATGCGCTTGACAAGTACAACATTGCTGAGGTTCTGTATTCTTCTTCTTCTTGGATATTCAGAGTTCTCTTTGAACCAATTGTTTAATTATGATTTTTAATTCCAGGGAAGCTGCCTTGAGTTGATACGTGTGGTAAAGGCGAGTTATACACTTAGCAGGGGACGATGTTATACTATGATCTTGAGAGCATCTGACTGCCGCTTCTATAATGCCATGGTTTATCATAGAAAGGCTGGGAAAAGGGATTTCTTTATGTACCATCGTTGTGCACGACGTTAGTGATTTATGTGCTGTTATATGTTAAATTATTCCAGTGGATCGAGTAAGGATGTTACTTTGTTTTCGAATGTAGTACGTATTTTATGTTTGCTATGCTTCAAATATTGGACTGGCTTATCATTTTGTGTATCATGTGTCTTTTTTCTTATATTTTTTGTGGAGAACTACATAGTTCTGTTTCAAAGCATGTTGTTAATACTATCTTAGAAATTCCTTTTGTAAAAACCATAGATTCCACGACCATTTTTGAAAACAATTGTGCTGAAAATAATCACTCTCTCTCATTCTCTCTCTCTCTCTGAATTTGAAACTGCAGTTTGCAGTTTTAAAAATGGAAGAAAACCCCTTTTATTTTTGGAGCCTTTACTATCTCTCAGTATCCATATCTCTCTCGAAACTCCTCTCTCTCCTCCTCCTCCTCCTCCCAAAGTCAAAATTAAATTTAAGAATTAAATTAAAGTTTTTACCAATCTATTAAGGAATCAAGTTATTTAAGAAATCAAATTTCTATTTTAATGTTTTATTTAGAAGAATTGTGAATAGAATAGCTGTAGTAACAAAATTATTCTTAGATATGAACAACTAATAAGAATAAGGGAATATTTGGAATAGAGGTTAGTTCTTTTCTTTTGGAGAAGGAATTTAATTTCTTAGATAGTATGTGGGAGAGTACAAGTTCTCATTACACCCACAGGGGTGGATGGGTTGGCAAAGGGAGATGACGTCTTCCTCAGCCTCTTCCTTCGTCCACCAAGGTTCATATCTCGTGGAACTCTCGTAAGATTCCTACTCTAACTTAGACTGTAGTAGTATTGGGTTGGTGATGTTCTGGGTAGGGCCTTGATTGACGATTGAAAAAGACTATGTTGAAGGCCTATCTTTTTCTTGTCATACCCAAGGAAGTGAATCCTGCCTTTGGGGTTGAAATTGAGACGATAATGGAGCCACTGCCAGAGCATTTTTTATACAAAAAAAAAAAGGTTCCCATTTATTTATTAATATTTTAGGGACAAATTCCCCTTTATCAGGGAACTTAATTCCCCAATTTTAAGTAAGATCAACATCATTTAATTCCTAATTTAAAAAGTAAACATTGAAATTTAAAATGGAGAATTAAAAATTTTGTTTTTTCAAATTAGATTAGTGATTAGTCAACACGGCCCAAGTTCACTTGAAAATTTCTCTTTTGTGGTTTGGGTTTTCAGTTCGTAATGGGGTGAAAAATTCCAATTCAAAAGAGAGAGTTCATTGCTTAACCTTTGACAAACGACACTTCCTTTTAATTCTTACAAGAGGGAATTACATCTATTAAAGAAACTTCCAAGTTCAAAGCGTAGGACTGAAAGCAATCACTGGCACTATTTATCTCCATTACGAATTGACAATCCTACTTGAATTGTTGTTGAGGTATTACTTGAATTGTTGTTGAGATAATTGTTGTTGAGGTATTATCTGAGAAAGTGCTTTATATGTTATGATTATGTAAGACAAGAAAACGATTAATATGAATATCTAATAATCTCCGTGAGTAGGAATATGGAAGATTTTTCAATGGTTACTCTAATATTTACTCATCCATGGTTATTGTTGGTTTAGTCACATGATGTTGATCAAATGATTGTAACAAATTGAGTAGTTTAATCAAAAAAAATTTTAATGGCAAGTAATGAACATGAAACTTAGAGAGCTCATTAAATGTGATTTGGATAAGCAATTTGTTGATGACTTGCTAGTATTTTTTTAAATAAATTATCTATACATATATAAGAAAGTAGAAACTGGAGAAACTTGTTTCTCTTGTACACATCTCCTTCATCCAAAACGGTACGTTTTGGGCAAAAAATTTTTGCATTTATTTTTTGGTCCTCTGATTTTTTTTGGACCATTTTTTTTTTCATTTTAGTCCTTTTTTATTTTTTTTTCTAGATGAATTTTTTTCATTTTAGTCCTTTTTTTTTTTCTTTTCGGACCTTTTTTTTTTTTTTTTTTTTCATTTTGATCCTTATTTTACTTTTGTATATTTTTTTTGATCTTTCATTTTCTCCTGGATCATTTTTTTTTTTTTTTAGTCCTTTTTTCATTTTTTTTTGCCCAACTTTTTCAGTCCTTTTTGACGTTGATAATTTCTTTCATTTTAGTCCTTTTATCTTTTTCGTTTTTTTTTCGTGCCTTCTTCTTGGGTCCTTTTATTTATATAT
Source organism: Ficus erecta (assembly GCA_008635985.1). NCBI lineage: Eukaryota > Viridiplantae > Streptophyta > Magnoliopsida > Rosales > Moraceae > Ficus > Ficus erecta. The sequence continues at coordinate 67,622 of BKCH01001432.1, read as the reverse complement.
TTTTTTTACTTATCATTTTAATTTTTCATTACTTAGATAAATTTTCTCAAATTTGTCCCACATGTGCTATGCACATGCTTTACACTAATAAATTTAAAAAAAAAAAAAAATCTTCCCTAATTTTAGAATATTATTCCTGATTTCATTTACATTCCCAATTCCGTTTGATCGGTCCAATCCTATATTTGATATTGAACTGTTAGGATAGTATTAGATTTTATATTCTTTTTTTAAAAGGAAAATGGTGTATATTCTAATTACATTAAAAACAAAGACGCTTTAATAAAATGCCGAGCTTTTAATTTTATTTATTTTAAAATAGATGATACGCAAAACAAAAATACAGAAAATATATCAAATAGCATAAAAATATAGTAAAATGTAGAAGATTTTTATGGAAAATTAGGTTGAGTAGACTTTTTCAGTCACCCAATTTAATAGATGATCGGATATTTTTATTTTTTTCTAGCAAAATAACCGTTTATCATTTTCTCAGATTTCGTTAATCAGTGATTGACCCCTAATAAACGCCAAGTCGTCTTCGGTCAGAATAGAAGGGGGGTTCGACGTTCGAAAAAATGATTCTACACTAATTCAGCATGGAGGCCTGGTCAATCGAGCGATTAGAGGAATTGATAGAACTCCAGCCCCCGACACAGTTGCCGGTCGACTCCTCTCTGTCGCTTCGTTGCTAGTCTCGGCGCCCTTCTTTTTTTGGAGGGAATCGTACTCCGCTTTGGAACAACGAAGGATGGACGTCCATTCATCATCCCCGGCATCACTTTCATCGGAATCGATGCTTGTTTGGACTTCGACATCCTCCTCTAGCGGTTGCTTGCCTCTCGCTCTATCCATGGTTCAATAACAAATGTCTGAACGAAGGGTGGAAGAATTTCGGATCTAAGCCTTTATTATTTAAAACCCTATGAAGTTTGGGATGAACACGAAGAAACACCAACCCGATAACTCAAGGAAAAACCCAGAAAAACACAACAAATGCCCAAGTCAGATCACTCACCCGGAGGAAGTGCTAGAAACTAGCCAAAAATGACTTGAAAACAGGACGAAAACAACCCCTTCGAATCAAAATTACATAAAACAAAGAGGAGGGGAAGAAATCTTGCCTGAGATTCGAATGTCTTGGGAAACTCTCGGACTCTGGTTTTTCAAAGGCTTCAAGTAGAAAAATAAGAAGAGGGGAGGAAGAAGGTGAAAACATTATATAACCCCCTGTGAAGAGATCGCACGGCCTTGATTTTCTGACACACCTAATCAAATGGCACGAATCACGAGATCCTTTAGATTCCCGCTCAGGGATATTATATCATAATAGTTCAAATTTCGAAAGGAGGGCAACCGTCATTTTGGATTATCCAGTCAGCGTTTGCCACCTGTAATAAATGATTTCTTTTTCTGGGGCTCGAGATTTTCAATTGATTGGTGTCAGTTCTTCCAGATTTCCCTGATCTGACCTGCCAAATGTCAACACCACCTTTTTGTTGGTACTCAAACACTCTATCGAGGATCCATCGCTTGATAGAGCCCACCCGATAGAGTGGTGGGCTATCTGTTGGGGTTAGACTTCGTCTCCCCGTAACACCGTTACGAAGTCTTCGAGATTGCTTGTCAAATGAACGACAAAAGTCAGATCCCGATCTGTTTGATATTTTCAAGTATTTATTCTAGGCCCAATGAATGATCTCAACTTGGCTGAAGGGTGAACGATGATCATTAGCACTCAATCAATTGGTATTGTTTCCTTTAGGCCCGTCAATTCATAGACCAGATGAATATTTGGCCCAACGAAGCAAGTTACGAATGATGCATGATTCTTGGTCTTCATGATTCACTGGTTCGTCGTTCGTCATTCATATTTGGCGAACATTACATATAAAAGAATACTCCTCATAATTGCCAAGCCCACGACAATTGTAACATCATATCAGATTCATTTCCATAATCGCCAAGCTCACGAACAATCATGAGATCATGACCCACGCTCTTACACGTGTTTCAAATCATCCCTAGTGAGAAAAAGCTCACTACTATCTGTGGGCTCAGACCCATTATTTTTCCTCTACAAATAAAGGAAGACCCCCTTCTTGATGGGGATCTCTCTCTCCCTCTCTCATTTTTGCCTACTATTATACTGCTAGACTATACCCGGAAATGTAACATTTGGTATTCAAAAATTCATATATAGTGAAAACGCCACATACTCAAATAACGTAACATATTTCCGGCGAACCTCTCTAAATATCGATGTTGTGATTCTCATTTCTTTCATTTTCTAACTTATTAATTGTGTGATTATGATTGCTTTGTGATTTTCATATACGATGTTCAAGGACCCCAACGATTGTTTATATCATTATTTACTAACATCAATGGAGACAGAGGGTAGATTGTTTATATCATTATTTACTAACATCAATGGAGACAGAGGGTAGATGGCTACGGAGCTTCGTCATAGAGTTTCCGGACACAAATTAAGTTCTCGTCTCCGATGAGATCACGTGAACATGAGGAGTTTAAATCAGTTTTGCGAAGAAATTTTATGAGAGATAGAGAAACAATTGTTTTTACCTTTAAGTGTTAACCTTCAAGTGTTTAACAAGAGTAAAGGAAAAGAACATATAGTGTTTACCTTTAAGTTTTTCTTGTGTGAACTATAATAAATCTTATTTGCAAATTTTCGATGAGGTACAATATTTAATTGGGCAGAAAGCACATCTGAACTTACTTTCAGCGAATTCATCCAGGACTTTTTCCAGAATCAAATTGCTCAAAGGTTATTTTCAATGATGAATGTTTAATTCCAGGCGATGTAAGTATAGCATATCACCATTTCCACAACTGAAAAAAGCTAGAGGTATATGAAAGGAATTTCTAGGGCAGTATTAACAACATGCTTTGCACTGAATTTTTTATAGTTTACCCCGAAATTATAAGACAAAGACGTAAATAAAACACAAAACGATAAATTTCAAAAAAAGAAACACAAATGACAAGACGGTCCAATATTTGAAGCATAGCAAACATTAAATATGTATTCCATTCGAAAACAAGAACATACTTACTTCATCCCGCTGAAATAGAAAACAAATACACCATCATAATTAAACACATAACAGAACATATACTAGTTAATGGGATTACAACGACCGTATAGAAGGAAATCCCTTTTACCAGCCGTTCTATGATGAACCTGGGCTCTATAGAGGCGACAGTCAGAGGCTCTCAAGGTTATATAATACCATCGTCCCCTATTTAGGGTATAACTCACGTTTACCACACGTATCAACTCAAGGCAGTTTCCCTGAAATTAAAAATCCTAATTAAACAATTGATTCAAATAGAACTCTGAATATAGAAGAAGAAGAAGAAGAATACAGAACCTCAGCAATGTTGAACTTGTCAACCGCATACTTGGCTAACATAATCACGGTCTTATCACGTCTGTCAGCTTCATATCGTGTTGGGAGACCAAAATATGGTTTGTAATGACCAAAAGGATCAGTGTTGTGGACATGGTAAAAAAGATAGCGTTGTCTCTCGAATTCCGAGGAAAATTCATCCGAAGACATATCACTCGCCTTTATTCTTTTCTTAGCTTGCTCTGGTCTAGGGAGCACAACCAAGCCTCAACCAAATCCTAAAATCAGCAGAAACCAGCCTCAATCCGAGTCCAAATCAGCATATCAGAGAATTAATCAAAACCAAACCTAAAAGTTCAAGTTTCAACAAGTACACAACTAAATCACTTGAAATTGAAGTATATGCACAAGAAAACATAAAATTAAATTGGAAAGTTTCAACATTCCGATATAGAGACAGAAATCAGTCCCTAACAATCTATCCAAGCATATCTTTTTTGAAATTTACTAATTTTAAACGTAGACATAGAGAAAAACATCCATCAATTGTTGGAGTGTGGTCCCGCTTCCATGTTAAATTCTTGTGCAAAAGAAAATTGATTTAAAAAATGGTATTAATCACGGAGTAAATCAAAGTCAAACCTAAAATATCAAATTTCAACAAGTGAACAATCAAATCGTGGCTTGAGATTGAATAAAGAAGTACCAAGAAAGCATAAAATTTCACATCTTGGAGATATTCACAATGTGAAATATAAACATAAATCATTCCAAACCATTCCAAATTGAAGTTAATTGTTGGTAGCTCCTTCCCAAGTCAATGCTTCAAGCATACCTTTTAAATAATTTTAAAATTTAACAATGGGGAAAACACTGGTAAATTGTCGGAGCACGCTTCTATGATGAGTTCTTTACTTGTTTAGAAGAATTTCAATTAAGTAGAGCCATAAAAGGAAGAGCAAAACAAAACAAAGTTGCATATTAATCCTCGAATATTAAAGAATAACAATGCAAAATAAAATTGATTCCAAAAGGGATCAGAATTTAGGGCCTTAGACTTTGAAATGCTAATAATCCACTTAAAAGAGTTTGGTAGCAATTAAACAGCATCATCAAGGAGGCACAGATGGAAACTAAACTGAAAACCTATTTCCAAGGCACAACAAGGAGGATACAGGATCAGCAATCCTAACAAAAAAAAAAAAAAAAACCAACAACAACAACAACAAACCGAAACTACCCCTTAACGTCATATTAAAATTAAGTAAAAGGATGGTTTTTTAACCTCCGATTGCATAAGCACAGAGGATGGTTTTTTAACCCCTTAACGTCATATTAAAATTAAGTAAAAGGATGATTTTTTAACCTCCGATTGCATAAGCACAGAGGGTCAAAAAACCAAAAAAAAAATATTAAGGGCAAAAAAAATATAAACACGTCTATTCGAGAGGTTGTTTTCACAATTTTCTCCAAGTGTTTTTAAGAAAAGGAGTACTCAGTTTCATCTGGATAAATCCGCTTAGCCTTTTATTCCATCTTTTAGGTTGACCACAAATATACACAACAGACAATCTACTGGATATAATAAGTTCTCCCTCAGTTCCATAATCTCAATAAAAGGCCAGTGTAAGTGCCAAAATTCTGAACTTCTATACAATTCAAAAAATCATAGTAATGAATTGATGCATAATTATTTCTCTCTCCTAGTAATGCCGAAATAACAAACCCCAAGTTTCTATTTTTATATCTCCTTTTTCTTTTCAAGGACCAAAGCGTTTCAGTAATTACAAAATATTAAATTAAAAAAAAAAAGCATCTCAACGAATCCAAGCAAACCCTAAATAAACTGAGTCATCCACCACAAAAATCCGAATAAGATCTAAAAAAAAAAGAAAAAAAGAATGAGAATTACAACCAAAAGTTACGGTTAGATCAAAGGGAAACAGACCTCTGGAGTTGAGTTCGTTACGCTGAGGTTTGAGGAGATTAAGGCTGTGGGCTTCAGTCGGACCTGGAGCGAGCAAAAGCTCGTGGATGTGTCGCAGATGGCAGCGACGATGACGGGACGACGGGCGGCTGCCGGCTCAGGGTTCGGAGTGAGGGAGCTGGAATTGTGTTTCATAAATATCCTCACAATTGTTATTCCTAATCCTAAAATCTCTTACCTCTATATATATATATATATATATATATTATATATCATTTAATTAATTAATTTATAATATATATTAGGGATCTTCTACAGATGTCCCCCGGTCTAAATTTGGGGGGCACTGGTCCTCAATAAATCTTGACCGTGCAAAGTCATGAGACATAAATCCATCGGCTAGGATATAAGAGGGGCAGTCAGGGCATTAAAGTGCATTTTTGGATATCAACCGGTTGCCACCGGTTCAATTAAACAATATTTTAAAACTTCAGTTAAAATATAATAGATCAATGGCACGTTTTTGTTATATAGGCTACTGTTCCTAGGCTGGGTCCATGGCTTTTCATTATCAGGGTGGGCTCTTATGGTACCATCCAATATAAAAATCTCGAAATTTATCTATTTTTTAACGTAATTATATATATATATATATTTAAAAATAAATAAATTTATGTAATATCTATTTTAGGAGAGGTTGTGATAGACCGTCAACTTTTTGGCAGATGCAATAGGTTTAATCTAATTAAGGACCTGCAAGAACAAATTCAAATTTATCAAATCAATAAAGTTCCTTTTTCAAATTGAAGGCGACCATCCTCAAGCCTTGAAATATCTAAAACATCATTTGTTAGAGTATCCAAAAGGTTACTACTCTTCAACATTGTTTCAACCATCAGCCACTGCTCAGGAGTCCAACTCAGTTTCCTGCAGCAAGGAGGAAAGTGCAACAATTGCATGCATAGGAGTTCTCATATCATGATTCAATACAGCCAAGATTGATATTCCAAAGTCTTTCTTCTTTTACTTGAACGACTAAACTGTTAAAATAGGGGAACATAATTTGCTTCTTTGACTGCCTACTAACAGATCCATACCAATATATAGACATACACGTACAGCCATACTAATATATACACACGAACACAAAATTAACTGTAATAATCAAGCGAAAAAGATACTAAAATAATTTTAAAAATTAACTAGAACAAGAAGATTTGTAAAGAATTAAAACTCAAAAATAAAATCACCTGGATCTCCAAATCACTAAACACAAATGTCCCAAGAAGAGGAGAATTTTGAGGAAGTCAAGAGAAGACCAAAGAACAAGCAAGAAAAAAGTTTGTGTTTCAAATCGGTGAGTGCAAAAGGAAGAAGAAGAGAAAGATCGGTCCGAATCAAACCTCTACGCCAAACTGGCTGCACATGCACGTGGAAAAGATAGAAGAACGAAAAGAAAAGAGAAGGCTAAAGAAAAAGAAAATAAAGGAAAGAAAAGAAAATAAATTTTAATAAACCCAAATAAATTAAAATTAATTACAGATCCGTGGTCCCGTATATCTAAAACACTTCAATAAAGTGTGTACGCGTGTGCTATGCCTTCAAATAGTAACTACTAAAAGAATGTACAAGAAATTTGTTAAAAAATGACATATAAATAGTAAATCGTAAAAAGTTTTAGGCAAAAAAGTAACAACAAGAGAGAGATGTCACACAGATTAATGGATTAACGAAGCCTGGGCCTTACCTACCAAAAGAAAGAGAGAGAAAGAAAAAAAAAAAAAAAAAAAAAAAAAAAAGAGATTAACGAAGCCGATGATATAACCCAATAACATCAACTTGATGAAAATGTCATGAAAAAAAAAATGAAAATCTTAACTAGATATATGTGAAAATAGACTAATTTTTAAATATGTGACGAACATTATAAAAAATATATATATATACTACAGTTCATCAAACAAATTAGAGTATTGCCTTTCCAATTCAAACCTTCTATTCTGTTGTTTCCTGACTTTGAGTTAACATATACCTTGTGGAAGACGTGGAGGTAAAACATCTCTTCCTGTCGCTGAGATCATGAAGTTTAGAATATGTAATTTTGACCGAAGAAGGATCCGGTCACATTATTGAGTTGGTCGTGATTGTTTAGCTGTTATTTTTTTAATATTAGTTTTATTAATTCTATGGAGTGTATTATGAGATTTCTTAGCAGTTTTCTACTGGCTTCCTTCTCTTCTTCATAAAGGCATAACCGCTTCCGGCTTCTTTATGTTATGTAGTATAACTATGTACTACAAGTTTCTGTTTTTCTCTTTTATCATCTTTCCATCTCTTGTAGTTTACTTGTTTTTGTTTATGAAATTTACTTTGACTTTTGTTGTTATAACAAGTCTCTTTTTAAAGATTTTAGGTCTCATTCTTATACGAGTTTCAATAGTCTTATTTTTATGAGTTTCGATAGTCTCTTCTCTATGAGGGTCCGTTATCATTTTTATATATATATAATTGAGTAAGTTAAACAATTTAGCATTATTTTTCTCACTCTCCCTACAACTATTGCACTACTCGTAAGATAATTATATTAATCGGTGAAAGACAATCGAATGACTTTTACTTCAAAGATAAGTCCTAAAATTGGATTTCCATTTTTCAATTATTGTCCATGATTGTCATGAATTATTTTATTTTAATCGTATTCCTTTAATCAGGATTATAAAGATTTCTAATCCTTTGCCTATTGATGTTGTAGGGTAGTGGCTAAGGAAGTGGATTTGAAATTAGAAGGAACATTTGAAATACATATAAGAGATCCTTAATTAAAATCTCCATTAAATAGAGTCAAATACATTGACAATCATCCAAATTACAAGCAACTTTACATATTGGTTACTTAAACAACTTTATCCTTAATTGCATTCTTGTTAGATGTATCTAGCACATTATCTTTTTTCAAGAATACTATCATATTGGTTACTTAAACTCTTTTATAGATGATGAGTTATTTTAGATGTAGAATTTCTCCTCTGCTTATAAAAATTGTTATTGTATCGTATGCTTCTCGATTATAATAACAGATTCCATGTCTAAAAAAAAAGCCAAATTACATTTAAGCAGCTCTCAGTATCACTTAATAATCAGAAAAAACAAAAGCAAAATGATATATAATCTCATATATGTAGTAATCCTTTGGTTTCAATTTTTCTAACAAAAGTAGAAAAAGAAAAAAGACGTTGACATTTGAAAATAGTCATAAAACTCCTAGCTAGGACAAACAAAAATGCTCAGAAGTCAAAACAAATAGGGAATCCATTCATCTGGAGGCTTCCAATCTTTGTCAATATCAAAAACAATAGCAGCTTTTATTGGATTCTTCTCGGAACACATCAAAAGTCGTCCAAATCCATTCTTTCCCCATTGTCTTCCATAAGAGTTTAAAACTATCCAATAACTCTTCTTCGGATTCTTGAGATCGATGTAATATCCAACCACAATCATACAATGAGCATATGTCGTTTCAGAATCATCGCGAGGTGCATATATTCTCTGTAATAAAAATTTCATGCTTTTAATATTCAAAAATTAACAGGGAGGTCTATTGGCACCCCCAATCTACTTTTCCCACATTTTTTAAAAACCATCTAGTGCTTAAATTTTAAAATTTAAGTTAATATCATATTATTCCAAAAAATTGTATATAACTTAATTATATATTTCTCTTCGTTTTAACCAACAAATCAACACTGTAACCTCCTTTTTAATTTTATAACAGTACCTTTTCAATTTCTTTTTCTTTCACGATTCTTCCTTGATAAACAGAAGCTAAGTTGATGGAAGATATAAGTCTATGTATAGTTTTATTTATCCTTTTCGTAGAAGATCATATAATGTGTGTATATATGCACTCTCTCCCTCTCTTTCTCTCTCTTTTTATTCGAAAGTTTTCATTTCATTTGAGTTGTTTACAAATAATGATTTGCTGCCTCTTAATTATTAAAAATTGAAACATAAAAAATAAGACTCAAGTTAGCTAACAAAATACGTAGAAGGTCTGAGAAAAAGAAAAAAAGGAAAGACTCCTTACACTTTTTCAATCACTTTAAATATTCATCTTATTCATTATGAAAGCCATATTGTATTTTTTTTTTTCCTACTCGTAATAATTAGCGTCATTGTTTAAAATATGTAAAGATTTTTTTTTTGAAACAAATATGTATAGAATATTAAAAGATCATTTGTTATTTCAAAAAACAAAATTTTAAATTTGGTGTTTGAAGAGTAGTTTCTTAAGTGGTTTTGTCCTCAATATAAATTTATCAATAAGTTTAGTTATAACAAGTTTTGCTATAAAAGTGTGTGGGAAGAATAGATTGAGGGTGTCCTAAGGGAAAAAAAAAAAAACAACCAGCAAATTCTTACCCAAGAATTTTTCATTGATTCGTCGAAGTCATCACCAATTGCAAATCCCTTAAGTATCGGCTTTTCATCAAGCGCCTTGCAAATTTGCTGTATTACTTTGGGGTCGTTTAGGTCATGTGTTTCTGGTACAAAAAGGTGAAAATCCTTGATTGGTTTTGTCCAGGCTGATTCCTATATAAAAAATAACGTTTAGAAAACAGTTAAAATTCATAATTTGCCGCTTCAGGACTTGAAAAAAAAAAATAATAAGAATCTCGTCTTACCGGTATGTCAAGATCTCTTCTTTTACGTATAATTTCGTTGAAAGGCCTAATCCCCTCATTAGGATAATATTTCTCAAGGAGAACCCCTCTCTCGCGCAAGAAATAGCATGCATCAACTAAACTAGCTCCATTATTATAGAAATCCACAAACGAAGATTCAATGGGAGGCGTGAAGCAGTCGATCATTTCTTGATAGGATAGCTGGGGACACTTTCCAACTTGTTTTGCAATCAACATTTCAACGTAGAGCATTAAATTGAGTGCCCAACAATCACCTGAAAATCTCAATTATTATAGAATAACAGTTAGGCATCACTTAATCAAACCAAAAATAAGTGTATATATTCATATATATATATATATATATTGTACATATATATATAGATATATATATCGTCGCATACCAGCCATTTTCTGCTCCAATGTTCGACAATTACACACATAAGACGCGTTGCGATGGTCAATTTGAATAATCTGCAAGCATAAAAATTTAAACAAGAAAAAACAATATGAGACATAGACTTAATTCGATCACTGTATTAAAATTACAAACAAACATACTAAGCAGGGACCATGTATGCTTTTTCTTTACTTACTTGGTCAGATGCTCTTCCATCATTTCTTTTTTGCTTTCCTTTGTTACTTGACATTTTCTGAGATGACCGGAAGGATTGATATTCCTTCACAAATCCAACAAAGTTCCTTAGGCATAGAAAAGGCCCAAGGTTTTTCCACAAGTTATTTCAAGCCAAATCCAAATAAATATACATATATATATATATATATATATAAAACACAACAAAAACAAAAAACAAAAAAAAAATTGCTTCTATTTTAACGGCTTGATAACAGAATCATGGATTAGTTGCATCAAGAATTCCTTGGTGAAATTGTGGGTTTGTAATTGGGCTCTAGAGTGTTTGTTTCCTGTGAATTTGAGAGAGAAACTGAAAAGCATCCATTATATGAGAGCTCTTGTGTGTTCTGTTTGAGAGGTTGAGGTGGTATAGCGTCAATTTGTGGATGGACTAGGGATTCACAGTCCCTGCCTTGGAGTAGGATCTTTCTTGATCCGAACCAAGTTATCTTCTTGTCGCTTTGATCCATTTTCAATTTTGATCTCTGTTTTTTCGATTTATTTTCTCTGGTGGATGTACATACATATATATATATATATATAGATAGATAATGTATTGCGAACTAATTCAAGCGTTCTATCACAGAAAATACTTGGTTAACAAGAATTTTCCAAAAATGGCCTACTCTTGATCTTACACCAGTAGTAAGAAAACTAAAAGAGCTCTAACTAATCGAGTATGATAAGTTTCAAGATAGGGAAGAAATTCGCCATTGACGAGGATTCCAAAACAGAACAAGAATGCAGCGGAACCTTTACAAGTAAAAAGAGTGTAAGATTGAAAACCCATTCCTCTAGCAAACGTTAAAGAAATTAAGTTCAAGAGAAGAATTCATCAGTTCTCTACAAAACATTTCGGGAAAAAACAAAATTAGGGGTTTTTTTTTTTAGGCAAAATTTCCTTAAAATGAGTAACAAGAAAAAATTCAGATTTAAAACCAAAAATAAGAGAAAATCTCAAAGATCCATCAAACTCAAAATGGAAATTTCAAATAGAAGGAAACTGGTCTGCCTGCAGATGTAAAATCTCTTTCCAAAGCTTCTATCAAAGAGGAATGTTGGTACCTTGCGAGGAAGAGATTCTGAGCGGGAAAGAGATAGAGAGAGAGAAAGTAAGAGTGAGAGAGAAGAAACGATGAAATAAAAAGTAAGAGGGAAATGGAGCTACTGGATCAAAGGAGCTACCTTTTAGTAATTCTGTGCACACCTTTAAAATATTGTCCCCATCTACCTTCTTCTAAGCAAAGTCAAAAATCAATTAAATATGTCTTTCTAAATATATATATATATATATATATCTCATAAATTGTTTATGAACTATGTTATTAGTGTCAAAATGCCCTCAGAACTTTAAAATGTACCTAATATATCCTTGAATTTTAAAATACGTGACAAGTTGCCCCTTCTAATAATTTCCGTTAGTTTTTTTTTTTTGTCATTTTTAATGTCAAAATGTCCACTGAATTTTGTATTTGTGTCAAAATATTTTTTGATATTTGCATTTGTGTTAAAATACCACTTGTCTTTAATATTTGTGTCAAACTACCCCTTAATCTTTAATATATGTTTCAAACTGCCCCATTTATCTTATTTTAAGTATCTAACATTGTATAATTGTTTGATAATTATTAAATTTTTACAACAAGTAGAAAAAAAAATATGTTTTTTATTCTAAATAATGTGATATTTATCTTTTTCACATACTTTTTTATTTTACTTACTTTAATTTAAATTTATTTGGATTATAGGTTTATTTATGCATAACCATAGTTGGTAGGATTCATAGTGAGGATTTGGATTCTAAATATGCTGTAAACTTGGCCTACACAATTCGAAATCATAGTCATAACAAATTTCATCTATGCATTTGCTTAAACCCATAATGAGTATAAGCATTGTGAATTTACTCTTATACCCATTGCTAGTTATATTTTTTAATTTGAAAAATGATTGGTTTGCATATTTTGGTATAGTATTATTAATCATAATTAGACTAAAAATTGTAATATTAATACAAAAAAAAAAAAGAACATAAGCAATGTAATTAGTTTTTGTTTAAGAAAATCAAAATGAATGTAAACTTAAATTAAAATAAGTAAAATAAAAAAAATAGTGGGTCAAAGAAACATACATTTTCTTTTATCAGAAAAAATAATCTTTTTACCTATTCTAAAAAAGTTAATAATTATTAGGTAATTATACGATGTTAAATAAATAAAGTAAGATAGATGTGACAGTTTGACACAAATATTAAAAATTAGGGAGTAGTTTGACACAAATGTTAAAGATCAGGGGTACTTTGACATGAATATTAAGATCATGGGCATTTTGACATAAATGCAAAGAGCTTGAGGTATTTAGACACAAAAGCAAAGATTATTGAAAAAACTAACGGAAACTAACAGAAGAGGCAACTTGATTGTCATATTAATGTTCAAGGAATATAAAATGTACATTTCTTAGTTTAGGTGACATATTGACACTAATGACAAAGTTTAAGAGGAATTTTTCAAAATTTTCCTTCTAAAAATACCCTTGATCAAGCAAAAAGGTACACTGATAATCTACCATAATAAATAATTATAGTTATGGTATAATACTTTTTGATATTCTACTAAAATACTTTTGGAATCCAATTTTGTTTCTGATTGTCGACGCTAGTCTCCGGTCACCAGAGAGTATTTCGATATGGTAATTTTTAATAGTCAACCAGAATATGTTTTAGTAGTCTACCAAACTAAATTTGGTATTCAACATAATCATCGATAGTCGACTCCAATCTCCAGTCTCCAGAGATATTCCGATAGAATACTCGCTCGTTGTTATTTAATGAATTATTAACCGTACTCTATCGAAATACCAAATTTTAGTGATTATTTCAAATATATTAATTTATCATATTATTTTTTTAATGTATAAAAAAATCATACAAAAATAAAAGTAAGTAGCATTTATAACACTTCCCTAAAAATATTTAAAACAAAACTAAAAATAAAAAACGTGGCCAAGAGTACAACGGCCACGGGTTGAGATCGGTGGAGATAGACGTCACTACTATTGTAGAAAATTTATTTGCAAGTATACAAATCGAACAAGTAATGAAATGAGGATTAGATTATCGTTCTCACGAAGATTTCTTTTAATTTTGATTAGTTACCGAAATTCATGAATTCTATATTTATTTGAACAATCCAAGTTCTAAATATAAAACTAGATAAGAGAGATTAAAATCTGAAAAGATTAACAAATTTAAAACAGTAAAAATAAAGTTTTAGGGATCCAGTTATCACCTAATTAAGTTGATTTGAATAGATTAATCTTAATTAATAGAGTTGTCAACCGAATGCACAAAATTAACTACTCGCTTTTTCTGATCAACTAATTGGAATATCGATATAAATTAAAAAAAACTCATATATTCTTATGAGAAATTAATTAACACAAATTTATTAATTTCAAGCATTTAAAATTGACTTTATACGCACTAGGAATATATTCATTCTCCAAATTACACGTGCTGCCCTATTATTGAGCAAGATCTAAATTCTTCTATCTTACAATTTCATTCAAATCCAACATCACCTAATGATTGGTCAAGTCACTAGGAGCATTAATCACATAATAAGACAAACAATTTCCAGCTAACAACCAATCCAAACGAGTACAGATAAATCAAAATCCACTAATAGGATCCATTGAAATCCTAGAATACAAACTAATGCTTAAACGAATTTGTAAATAAAAATGGCCAAATAAAGGGTTCAAATATCATCAAATTAGAAAAATAAAAGAGATAGGAAAATAGGAAGGAAAACCCCATGAAGTTGTCTCAATTTTTTAAGCTTTTCGCCCATATTTTTTCTCCTCATCTTCTTGCTCTTCAATATGTAAACGGCTGCCGAAAATGTGCCCTTGTTTGGGTGTGCGCTCCACGCACGATCTAGGCCATCCATTGGCTTATCTAAGCACTGCAGACGTGCGTGGGATTGAGTCTGTGGTTTTGAGTTAGATCCAAATTTAAGTTTCAAATTTGGATTCGTTTTAAAGACTTTTGATGACCGTTTTGTCTCTGATTTGAGTCTATAAATCTTCTTCTTCTATTTTTTTTTTTTTTTTTTTTCATTTTCACCTAATTAACCTACGCAAATGAGAAAAATAATCATTTGAAATAGTAGATTAAATAAATTTTCAAGAGCTTAGCTCAATTAAATACAAAAAAATAGTGAAATAACTCTATCTCATATGAGTGTCACACCCCAAACTTAAGATTTTGATAGGCCTCGAGCAAAACACAAGAAGTGAAACAAAGACAAACTATAGGCAAAACTGTATTAAAATGGTTGTTCACAAAAATTTTCTTTAAGATTGCTAAATAACATTGTTCAAAGAAATGTACAAATATTGTAAGTATAGCAATTAATTGAAGAGTAGATCACATTTCTAACTGGATTTTTTAGGTGTGTGTGCGCGCGCATTGCCGTTCTCGATTCGTGGTATCCAATCCGGATAAATCCATGCAAATGTAAAATGAACATAATATCTCAAATAAAATGTACAAGTCTCATACAATTGCATTTCATCTCTCTCTCTCCACTAATGTAGATCTACGCAAAATCAATTATCAATAGGACTTTATTAAGCTTTTAATTTGAGACTAGAGTGAGGGTAGGATATAGAAAGATAATGTGGCTCAAATCACATCATAAATACATTGATCATTCTAGGACCTTTTTAGAGATCTTTTCACCACTCCAACTAACACCCACAAACTTTATTTTTATCTTCCGTACGTCATCCAATTTATTTTCTTTTGTTTTTTTCTTTCTTTTCATTGAGTCACCACACCCCAAACTTATTTCTTTCTTTTACGAACAAAGGGTGTATCACTCAAATAGAATATATATCAAATTTCTTGTCAATGAGAATATATATCAAATTTAAGAACAAAGGAGAATGTCAATTCTTACATCTCCTTTAACATTGATTTCTTGTCAAAGAGAAAATATATCAAATTTACTCAAATATCCTTAATAAGTTTTCATGTGTTAATATCTTTTTTTTTTTTAGTTACTAGTTTGAATACATGCGTGTTGTACGTGTTATATACATATTATGGTAATTAATAGTGTAAACTTTAAAATTACTATAGGTTGACAAAAACTCTCAAATGTTTTTGTAGCTTAGTATAGAATAAATTACATTTTTTTCCCATCGAATTTTAGGCCTCGTCACAAAATGCCCCTTGAACTTTAATTTTAATTTTCCCCCCCTAAACTTTGGAAAGCTTTGCGAATTTTCCCTCTCAATTAATTTTTTGAGAAAAAAATACACACATCACTCGTTTGAAGCATGTGTTGGGAATATTAAAGGTGAATCACTTATAATTAAATTTAAAAAGTAAATATTTAGGGTTCATTTTTTTCTCATATTTATCTCTTATAGGTAACTTTGTTATTTCACATTTAATAAAGGTAACGGGTGCTAGGAATGTTGTCAATATTTATCATTTCATAATTCTATACTTAATACCCCAAATTGATGCTTTCAACGAGTCTTAGATGTATTTTTTGTCAAAAATTTAATTAATGGGGAAAAGTCACAAATTTTTTTCAAAGTTCAGGGGGAAAAAATATAACAAATTGAAATTTGGGAGACATTTTGTGATAAAAACTAAAATTCAGGGGGGAAAGTGTAATTTATCCTTTAGCATATATGTACAGATCTAAAGTTAGAAAGAATAGTTTTTATTAAATATTTTTTAATTTCTTTCAAATTTATCTAGCCTCTAATAGTTAAGAGAGAGAGAGAGAGAGAGAGAAGGCCATTTATGTTATATTAAGACAATATTTGTTTATGTAACAAAGTAAGATAAATAAAATGATAGCTTGATTAATAATGATAATAAAGTATATCAAGGTTTACATAATGATAGTACAATATAATCTAAACTTACGACTAATATAAACAGAATTTATTGAATTACAACCTCAGCAGCGCTGTATTTATGAAGAGCATATCTTGCTGATAGAAGTGCCTCCTTTATGTGCTCCTCATTCAGGTTGATGCTCCTTTGTTGAGTAGTTCCATAAGGTACAAGTGGACCTACGTACATCAAAACGATCAAATAATAATGATATTGTGTTACAACTGAATCAAAGTAACTTGTAAAATAAAATAAAAATAAAAACCTTTCTCAGACGATGAGGGGGATTGAGAGCCTCCAGTACATTAGCTTTGCTGTCGGGGGGAAACGTGCGATTGCCGCAAGTGACGATATCTTTTACACAAAGAGAGAATACGGAAGGGGCGTGGAAACATTAAAAACCCACTAGATTTCGATATTTGATATCGATTTCAATTTCGAGCGTTTTCTCTTCTTCGGCCCGGAATCAGGGGAAGACGTCATCCTACTGTAAATAATAAATTCAGCTGCAGAAGATGAAAAAAGAGGACATGAAGGCAACTTTTTCTAATTTTAAGCCAAGCATCCTTAATAGCTTATATTTAACAAACACGAACAAGAATCAAGCCTCAATCACCCAAACTCCCGGTCTACTCAACGGTAACTTCCCCAGATTCGACACCGCACTCAAAAAGCCATAAACTAGATCCACTAAAATCCAACCATGCGCTACTGCATGTGGCTTCCTGATAGGTTTCAAAACATATTAAATGATAGAAACTATTAGACTCTAAGGATATTGATAAAAAATACACAAAAAAGTAGTTGGAAAAGGAATCGAGAACTTTGTTACTATAAGAAACAGCCCCAAGGCCAATACAAGTAGTGGACCTTAAAGACTCCACCAAATCTCCCAAATCTTGGAATCTCCGAGACTTTCTTACCACTAATCCCAGCCCCCAAAATCACGACAGCTGCTAAACGAAAAGTCCAATATATATATATATATATATACACATAGATCTTACAACAAAATGAAAAGTCGCCACGATCGGTTTGATTTGGTTTTCGGGAAAAATTAAGAGACCAAACCCAATATTAACATTTTTCAATTAGTTTTGGTGTGGTTAGGCTTCACGTTGTAGTACCAAAATGAACCAAAGCAAACTAATTAGAGAGGAGAGAAATAGACCCCAAAAAAAATAAAAATAAAAAGCCTCTAATAATAAAAGAAATTGCAGTAATTTGTTTTTGGCTCAGAATTGCAGGATTTTTTTTTTTTTTTTTTTTTGTGTGTGATAGTAAGTAGCATATTCATGACAAATAATATATTTGTGATGTATTATTTAGACAAAATTATCTTAAAAATATTATTGTAAATTAAATATTTCCAGTAAGCATCATAATTATGACAAATAATTAATTTACGAAGCATATTTACGCTAAAAGTACCTTAAAATTCTGGTAAATAAACAAGTTACCATAACATGTACATCAGTGTCTATTGACGCCTCTTTGTCTACTTTTCCCATCCTTTTCTTATATTAATACATAACCCCTATTTTTTTGAACAATCCAATTTTTCATCAAGTAAGACAATTGATACCTCGGAAAAAGGTAAGACTCATCAACAGACTCTCTAGCCTCTCTTTTTTCACCTAATTGGTTTAGGTTCATTCTAGGATAATAAGCCATTTAGAAATCCTTTATTTTTGCAATCCAATCGCACTTTTGTTTTGAAAAAAAAAAAAAAGGGTCAAATTTTTGATGATTCCATCATACATGATTGAGTTGTGAAAACTTATGTATATGTATCCTACATCTGAATTGAATTCTTGAAAGAATCACTAATGAAATACCGCATCTAGAAGCCCATTTACTTCGAAAAATTTTTGAAAATGAAAAATAAAAGAGCAATAATAAACCAATCGCGGCTATAGTATAAAATGCCAAATAACTTTCAAAATGGAAGTTATCCTATAGATGTTGTATTCATGTCTGTTATATTTATCAAGTCCTTTCTTTATCTTTAATTCAATTAGATGTTAATGTAAATGAACCATAGATTTTGACTTTTATTTAATGAACTTATTTTCGCTTTTCAGTAATTTATGAAAGAATGAATCGAGGAAAAAAAGAACCTTATGAATATACCAGCTACAAGAAAAGACCTCATGATAGTAAATTTGGGTCCCCACCTCGGAAACTCATATTTGATACAATTAGAAAAGATTCTATTATTTCTCTACTCACAAATCAATATATAATCTAGATAGATACATATCACATATATAGTATACTTGAGGATATTTATACTTCTTTTCACATACGGAAATATGAAATTCAGACTTAACTCAATCGTATGGATATGGAAAATACAGGATTTCCAATCCTAGCAGGAAAAGGAGGGAAACGGATACTCAATTTAAAGTGAGTAAATAGAATTCCATACTCGATCTCATAGATACATATAGAATTATGTGTAAAGTGACTTCAGTCATTGATAAACAATTTGTTGGATAATACTTTTTCTTCTTTTTTTATTTCGTAACTCCAATGATTATTATCTTTTAGATATCAAGGTTTTAATATTTTATTTTAAAGCAAAAATTAAAATATTGATATTTTTGTGAAGGTTGAAAAAAAATCTTGATTTATCTTCCGAAGATAAATTAAAAGTAAAAACTTTATTTGCTTTATCCTAAAAATTTAATGGATTTCCAATAAATTAATCATCTTCCTTTTGATACATTATAGAATAACAAATTGAATGATCAAAGAATTATATTATATATTGTTATTTTATCTTTTCCCATACAACTATATTTTATAACAACTATTTTCACGAGAAAATTATGAACAATAGTCTATATATGTGTGTATATATATATATATATATATATATATAACATTAAAAAAAATACTTAAGCAAAAATAAAAATGAAAAGTTAACTCTAACTAGACTGTAATTTTTCATCTCAAATTTTAATTTTTTTTAAAAAAATTAGCAATAGTTATAATTAATTTTTAAAGAGTCAAACTCCAACTTAAAATTTTCATCTTCAACCGATAAACCAAATGACCACTTTATTAGTTTCATGAAATTTTATTTCAAACCAAAATATATATATATATATATTGATTTTTTTTTTGAAAAGGAAGTCGAAAAATAAGAAAAACAATAAATGAGAAAAAAGGGTTATTAAAAAAATGTGACATCTTGTTGGTTGGTGGGTGCAAAAAGGATTAAAAATAGAATAAAAAAAATAAGAATTATCATGAAATAATAAGAAGGGTGCAATAAGTAAAAAAGGATATTGAAATTTTAATTGGTGGTTAATTTAAGAAAGGAGTGGGAAAAGTAGATTGAGGGATAGACGATCCCTTTAAAAAAGTACATATTTTCTGTAATTTCATAACTAAGCTTCCGTTTGCCTCTCAAATTTTTTCATATCAGTTTTTATCTCTTTTTTAAAAGTCAATAAAAATTATAACTATGTTTTAAAAAATAATCAACTTCAACTAAAAAATTTTATTTCAAACCCGTGTTCTAAATAGAAGCTATCTAAAGCGGCTTTGATTTTCTTAGGCTTAGCAGTTTGAATAGTAGATTGTAATTTGACTCGTTCTGAGGAAACATATCTCTAATATCAAAATAAGCACACAAAACAAAAGGGTTTAATTTTAGCATAGTCAAACTATTTTAACTTAAAAAAGTTCCAAAGACTAAAAAAACTACAAAGCACTCAAACAATTGAAATGTTTTAAAGCATAAATTAACCTTCAGCTAAACTTGTTATTAGGAACAGGAGTTTGTAGGCCTGATAAAGAAGCATTCGTACATCTCTACCTTGTCAAATTTATAAAGAACATGAGCATCGTACAAACGTTTGTCAGAGGCCTCCATGGTCATTGAGTAAGAGTAACATTCCTCCTCCTCGTCTAATGTAGCACTGGCACTCACAAGCTTTTCAAATATAACATTTGTGTCCTATCAATGCAGATACGTATTTTATATGTCAGTATTATCGAAAACAAAAAGAAAAACATTTTGTATGCACATAACTTACGACTAATATAAACAGAATCTATTGAATTACAACCTCAGCAGCGCTGTACTTATGAAGAGCATATCTTGCTGATAGAAGTGCCTCCTTTATCTGCTCCTCATTCAGGTTGATGCTCCTTTGTTGATTGGTTCCACAAGGCACAAGTGGACCTACGTACATCAAAACGATCAAATATTAATGATAATGTGTTACAACTGAATTAAAGTAACTTGTAAAACAAAATAAAAATAAAAACCTTTCTCAGACGATGAGGGGGATTGAGAGCCTCCAGTATATTGGCTTTGTTGTCGGGGAGAGACGTGCGATTGCCGCAAGCGACGACATCTTTTACACAAAGCGAGAATACGGAAGGGGCGTGGAAACATTAAAAACCCACTAGATTTCGATATCAATTTCAATTTCAATTTCGAGCGTTTTCTCTTCTTCGGCCCGGAATCAGAGGAAGACGTCATCCTCCTGTAAATAATAAATTCAGCTGCAGAAGATGAAAAAAGAGGATATGAAGGCAACTTTTTCTAATTTTAAGACAAGCATCCTTAATAGCTTATATTTAACAAACACGAACAAGAATCAAGCGTCAATCACCCAAACTCCCAGTCTACTCAACGGTCACTTCCCAAGATTCGACACCGCACTCAAAAAGCCATAAGCCAGCTCCACTAAAATCCAACCATGCGCTACTGCACGTGGCTTCCTGATAGGTTTCGAAACATATTAAATGATAGAAACTACTAGACTCTTTGTATATTGATAAAAAATATACAAAAAAGTAGTGGGAAAAGGAATCAAGAACTTTGTTACTTGAAGAAACAGCCCCAAGGCCAATACAAGTAGTGGACCTTCAAGACTCCACCAAATCTCCCAAATCTTGGAATCTCCAAGAATTTCTTACCACTAATCCCAGCCCCCAAAATCACGACAGTTGCTAAACGAAAAGTCCAATTTATATATAGATATGTACATAGATGTGTGTGAGTGTGTCAGACGCCTATCTCGAAGCAGCTCAACCTTATACCAAATCAGCAGAAACCAACCTCAATCAAAGCCAAAAACAGCACAACAAAGAAATAAGCAAAATCGAAAATATTTCATCAAGTTTTGAGCAAGTAGACAACCAAAATCATGGCTTGAAATTGAAGTAATAAAGCACAAGAAAGGATAAAATTGCACAATTTAGAAAATCTCGTCAGTGTGCAATAAATATAGACAAAAATCAGTCCAACAAAATGGTCGAAATTGAGACAAACTGCTGGTATATTTCCAAACCAATATATTCGAGCGTATCATTTCACCAGTAAAATGTCGCAGCAAGAATATACAAAATTCCAACAAAAAAGTTGCATATTGAAAAAATAAAGAACGACGCAAAAGAAAATTGCATAAATATTAGTAGATTCAAAAGGCAACTAGAGTTTAGTTAGGGCCTTAGGGTATAAATTTATAATAATCCTCGATGAAATTATGCTAAATCCCATTAAAAAAATTAAACTCAAATATTTCAAAATGTCAAGAAGCTGAGAAAACCGCGTACCGGCGCAGCTAGGGGCGTCGGCGGCCACCGGCTGTGCGGGCGACGGTCTCTGCTTCAGTGAACAGAGAGAAACACGAGAGGCGGGCACTGGACAGGGAAAAAAGAGAGGGATGAAAAGCCTCGGGTGCTAATGACCCCTTTATATATATATAATGTATTGCGAACTAATTCAAGCGTTCTTTCACAGAAAATACTTAGTTAATAAGAATTTTCCAAAAACGGCCTACTCTTGATCTTACACCAGTAGTAAGAAAACTAAAAGAGTTCTAACAAACCGAGTATAATAAGTTTCAAGATAGGAAAGTAATTCGCCATTGACAATACAAATAAATTCACATGACGACGGATTCCAAACAGAACAAGAATGGAACGGAACCTTTACAAGTAAAAAGAGAGTAAGATTGAAAACCCATTACTCTAGCAAATGTCAAAGAAACTCAAGTGACAAGAGGAGAATTCATCAGTTCTCTACAAAACATTTTGGGGAAAAAACAAAATTAGGGTTTTCTTTTTTTAAAAGCAAAATTTCCTCAAATGAGTGACAAGAACAAATTTAGTTAAGCCTCAGATTTTAAACCAAAAATAATAGAGATTCTCAAGGATCCATCATATTCAAAATGGAAATTTCAAATAGAAGAGAACTTGTCTGACCGTAGATGTAAAATCTCTTTCCAAAGCTTCAACCAAAGAAGAATGTCAGTACCTTGCGATTCGGCGAAGGAAGAGATTGTGAGCGGGAAGGAGATACAGAGAGAGAAAGTAAGAGTGAGACAGAAGAAACAACGAAATAAAAAAGTAGACGGGAATGGAGCTACTGGATCGAAGGAGTTACCTTTGAGGAGTCCTGTGCACACCTTTGAAATATTAAACGAGAAGCACTTACAATTAAATTTTAAAAAATAAATATTTAGGGTTTATTTTTTATTACTATTTTTTTTTATCTTCTCTTTTTTGAAGATCGTATCCGTACTTGTGTGCGTAAGAGAAATATACCAACTATAGATTTTTGTATTGCTTTCCAATTAAAAAAAATTATTTTTTGAAAAAATATTAAATTCATTTTTTGGAAGAAGGAAAGAAAGGTAAAAAAAAAAAAAAAAAGAATAATTAACTTGGTTCAATATAATGTTTGAAAGAAGGGATTAAAAAATAACCGGTAAAGGAAAAAGGCAAAAAGAAAAAAGAGGAGTAAAATGAGTCAAAAATAAACCAAGAAAAAACAAACAAACAAACAAACAAAAGAAGAAGGGATTTATATCTAAATAACTTTTTTTTAACTATAAGTTTTTTAAGAAATAGCCGAAGTTTTTAAAAATTAGCTAAAAGACCCCCTTTTTTAAATGATTAATCAATTTTCTTAAATGGTCAATCAGTGATTGATCACGTAATAGTCAATCAGTGATTGACCACACATAATAGTCAATTAGTAATTGACCGTAAGTCAATCACTGATTAACCATAATATAAATCACCAAATTTCATAGTTAATTAATGTTGACTATTAGTCAATCACCTATTTTCATAGTCAATCATTGATTAATTATTAGTTAATCATTGATTGATCAAATCTAAAAAATGATAAACGATAATTTTCTTAAATAAAAAAGTTGAGTAATTTATTAGATTAGGTGATTAAAAAAGACGATTCGGCCTAATTTTTCAAAGAAGAATACCCAAGTGTTATTTATAGGAGGCTTCCACAAGCCCCTTTTAGGAATCTATAATTTAAAATCCAATCATCAAACAAGAAAAAGGCAATCCTTATTTTGAGGGAAAAAATTAAAAGTTGAAAAAAAAAAAATACAATCCAAGGCATTCGTTAAAAAGAAAAAGACAATCCTAGGCAGTTTTTCTTAGACAACCTTAATGAACAGTGCAAGGGAATAGAGAAAGAGAGAGATAAATACACACCGCCTACTTATGAGAGAGAATGTGCGAAGAAGTCTTGTTACTTAGAAAATGTTAGATTTTTACAAGCAAAATTTTGATTCTCCCAGAGTTATTTTGAATGATTGAAAATTGAACAACAAATAAACAAACTTATAAATGTTGTAAAATTTTGTAAGAATTTCCTTCAACAGTTACATCTAAAAGTTAAATAGATTATGAATTATTAAAACATTTCATATAATAGAGACATTTTTAATGAGAAATTACAATAATAATAATAATACATACGTTAACAAAGAGAATTTAAGTGAAAAGTTGCAACCATTTAAACTTTATAAAGCATGTGGTGTTAGCAATTTGCTGTATGAAAAAAATTAAAAAACATTAACCGAAACCTGCTCGCAACAGAGGATTTGGTAAATTTACCCAAAAAAAAAAAAAAAAGTAGAGGTTTTGGCATTGTAAGAAAAAAAAAAAAAAAAAAAAAAAAGAGTACGCTGTGAATTAATTTTTACTGTTTTCAAAGTTTTGACGTTTTCTTATGTTGTTTGGTTCTTTTCTTTTTGATTTTTTTTTTTAATTTTTGAGTTATCAGGTCGTTGTTTTGAATGAAATCCGAACAACTCACGAACACGCTAATTATGATTGTTGTTTAAATATTAAAGAGTTATCTTGAACATTTGCAATCAAAATTTGAATAGATATTCAATTATTTTAATCTTCTATAAAATAGACATTAATTTAAGTGAGTAGTTACAATAATAATATATGTTATGATACAATAGAGCATTTAATTGAATAGTTACAACCATTTAAACTATTTTTCTAAAAAAAAAGAGTACGTTATATAATATTCTTATGAAAATAATTTAAGTAAAATGATAAGGTTTTAAAATATTTGAAGAAAGAGAAAATTTACTAAACCATAGAGATATAATTGTTGTATCACATTGATTATTAGTTACCTTAATACAGTGTTACATGTTTGTATATTGAAATATACACTATTTTATTTTTAATACAAGAATAAGGCAATCCCTATTTGCTTGTCCCAATAAAACTTCACCACCATCTCAGGTGATTGATGGGAACGTGATTTGGTGTAAAATAATATTACAACAAAATGAAAAGTCGTCACGATCGGTTTGATTTGGTTTTCGGGAAAAATTAAGAGACCAAACCCAATATTAACATTTTCAATTAGTTTTGGTGTGGTTAGGCTTCACGTTGTAGCACCAAAATGAACCAAAGCAAACTAATTAGAGAGAAGGAGAGAAATAGACCCAAAATAATAATAAAAATAAATAAATAATAAAAAATAAAGGGAGATGATGTGGTAGAGCCTCTCCCAGAATAACTACCAGTAGAGCTCTTTTTTGAACCGTTAAGATTTAATCGAACGGTTGACATATTATTAGTGTATCATAATTACCATACACCTTATCTCATCTTACCCTTTCCCACCCCAATCTTCTCCGTCGTCGATGACCAGTGCCCTGTCGCCGGTGACCACACCCCCAGGGCCCCCACCCCAGACCCGGCCGGCCCCCCACCCCATCCCCAGCAACCCCCCCCCCCCCCCGGCCCACCCTCCCACCCCAGGCCCGACAGGCCACCCACCCCATCCCCGGCAAACCCCCTTCTCCCCCCCCCCCCCCCCGGCCCCCACTCCTACCCCAGGTCCCCCCTCCCCGGCACCCCTCCCCCCCCCCCCACCCATGCCTCCCCTACCCCCTCTTTCTTTCTTTTCCTCTCGCTAGTATAACGTAGCGGTCATAACGGTTATTACCAGACGGTCATAACGGTTATGACCGTAGTATAAACCAGAGGTCATAACGGTAATGACAGTCTGGTCATAACCGTTATGACCGCTAGTATAACGTAGCGGTCATAACGGTTATTACCAGACGGTCATAACGGTTATGACCGTAGTATAAGCCAGTGGTCATAACGGTAATGACCGTCTAGTCATAACTGTTATGACCGCTAGTATAACGTAGCGGTCATAACGGTTATTACCAGACGGTCATAACGGTTATGACCGTAGAATAAACCAGTGGTCATAGCCGTTATGACCGTCTGGTCATAACGGTTATGACCGTCTGGTAATAACGGTTATGACCACTGGTTTATACAGACGGTCATAACGGTTATGACCGTCTGGTAATAACGATTATGACCGCTACGTTATACAGACGGTCATAACGGTTATGATCGTCTGGTCATAACGATTATGACCGACGTATAACACAGACGGTCATAACGGTTATGACCGTCTGGTAATAACGATTATGACCGCTGCGTTATACAGACGGTCATAACGGTTATGACCGTCTGGTCATAACCGTTATGACCAATGGTCTAACACTTTGACCAATACATCACCGTATTGAGCATTTGCAGGGGTCACAACGATATTGACCATGGGGTCATTATGAAAATGACCGATCTTGTTGGGGGACGTCTGACAAAAAACTGGTCATTTTTATAATGACCACCTGGTCAATATCGTTGTGACCAAAATTATACGCTAAGATTTAACAGTTACAGGGGTCACGACGAAAATTACCAGGCGGTCATTATGATAATGACCGTCCCTGTGGGAAGACCAAATGTTAAAATAATGAAATTTTTTTTCCCCAATTTATTAACAAATCGCTAAACGCAAAGTTTTTAGACATTGAAACCAGATTTTGTAATTTTTTGAACTTTTGACTTCTTTGATTCTGCAGCTTATCTTTAATTAGTTTTTAAATTTTTCCTGCCTTGTATATCACGAAGCTGTTTATAGATGCCTTTCGTGGTGGTTTCGGACGGTTTCCGAGCGATTCCGAGAGACTGCAACTGTTTCTCTCTCTAGAATTCGTTTTCTCTCTCTAAAAACTGTAGATGCTGGTTTTTGGGGGCCATGCGAGGGAGATGAGGATAAACCAGTAATTTGACATACAATTAATCCTCCTGGGCCCCACATATCTGACTGCAGAGTGACGTGGCAGTGCTAGAATTGAAGGGGAAAAAAAGTGGTGCTGATTTTAATATTAAATATTCCA
Source organism: Ficus erecta (assembly GCA_008635985.1). NCBI lineage: Eukaryota > Viridiplantae > Streptophyta > Magnoliopsida > Rosales > Moraceae > Ficus > Ficus erecta. The sequence continues at coordinate 40,556 of BKCH01001432.1, read as the reverse complement.
CAAGTGCTAAAAGTGAAATTTACCCTTGTTTTTATTGTCATACCCCTATAAGTAAATTAAGATAAATGAAACAGTTACTCACACTGAAACATCTAGTTTACAAATCTGTTTTTTTTTTTCTTTTTTTCTTTTTTCTTTTTTTCATTGAAGAAACAATGGCAATTCATTGCCCTCCATTTATTGAAAAATAAAACCACAACTTGTTTATGTACCTTTCTCTTTTAACTTCATTTTATCAATTTCTTTTCGAAAAGTGCTCATCTAACACTTTTTCCACATAAAACTTGCACTAATCCTTTTCCTATCACATGTATCTTTTGCAAGAATTCCAGAGTCTAAAATAAGAATAGACTTCCATATTTATATACATACATCAAACTTTCTCACTAAAATCCATTCATGAGCAACACACCAACAAAAGTTGTCAACTTTTTATTTATTAAACTACAAATTTTATTTAAAAAGTTTGTTTCTTGTACCATGACCATTCCAAACACATGATATTTCATTAGCTTCATTATTGTTGACTAAAAAAAAATTCAAACCACAACTTCAACTAATCATACAAGCATGGAGAGATCTCACAACATACACATATTCGTGATTCCCAAATAATTCATTAAACCAAGTCCATCAATGAAATAATTTATATACATATACATTCATCCCTTTACTATTATTATTATTATTTTTTTTAAAAAAATCACATAATCCAACTTCAAGAAAAGAACAAATTTGAGTATCTTACATAGCTTCCTTCAAATTGATTTTTAGCTTATAGCACTTCCTTGAAAATCCTTTGGTTTCTTGATAGAAACTAGACAATAAAATTTCCATTTTTTAGAATAGAAATTTCTCAAAATAATACTAAAAGAAAACATTAAATTTTGTAAATTTATTACCTTTTATGACTGCTAAATACTTTGATTTCTTAAATAAAAACTTGCTAGAGAACCAAGCATGAAGATTGGAGGGATAATTTTTGTTTTTTCTCTTTCTCTTCTTCTTCTCTGTCTCCAGACGTCTCTTCTTGGAGACGAAGAGGCAATTGCTTCTCTCTCTCTCCTTGTGTTTAATTAATGTGGAAGACAGCTTGTTGTTGTTGTTGTTGTTTTTTTTTTTTTTAACCTCCCTCTCACTGTTCCTCTAGCTTAACTTAGAATAGGATAAGTACAACTTCTTTTCCAGTTTTTCTACCATCATTGCATCCGGTCACTTTTCTTTTCTTTCTTTTTTTTTTTTTTTTTTTAATCCACTAAGCCATACTTGTCAAGGTATGGGCCATTCGATTAAAATCCATATAATCTTAACCCTTGAAGATAATTATACTTTAATCCTTATTCTGTTCAACAGTCATTTATAATATGTTATGATTCAACATAGTAAATTTTACACTGAAATATATATATATATATATATATTTTAAAACTATTCAAACAACTTTTGATATTTAAAAATATGTATATATTTAAACTGTTGAAACAATTTTACTTTTTTTTAAACAGTTTTTTACAGTTCAGAATTAAATTCTGACTATTGTAATTTGATTCAGAAATAATTGTAAATTCCACTTCATTACATGATAAAGTTATATAATGGACTTGGCATTCTTTATTGGAATTTTCATAATCACTTTTATCTATTTATGATCTTTATGGAAATTTTCTAAATTCCCAAATTCCTTGCATAGAGAAAAATTTAACTAGTGGCATAGAGACATATTGTATCGTAAAATTACAGGAATTTACATCTTTACTACAGAAAAATCACGGTTTAATTTCTGTTCAACTCAGAAATTAATGCCGTGAATTTTTCAGTTGTTACACCTGACTCCATCTTGCTCTCTCTCTCTCTAGGAGGAGAGAATTTATAAATGTAAAATATTTACGTGTCTGAAAATAGAAAAATTGCTCGTTTACAATTATGTAAAATTAGCCCACCAGGAAACGTTTGTGGACGTATTTATCCGACTTTTGCATCAAAATACATCTTTCCTCTTTTTCTTTTTTCTTTTTCTTTTTAGGTCCTTTTCTGCACAAATTTGGTTAACATTATTTTTTGTTCCTTCGTTGTTGTTAGAAAAGATTCTCATTCTCTATAAAAATTTTAAGAGAAATTTGTCTTATCAAATACAATATTTAGAATGTATATACTCTAATATTATTAAAATAGTAGATATTAAAAAAAATATACTCATTATAATTATATTATTTACCCTAATCAATTACTTTTATAATATAATACTGAATTGTTTTCATTTATTTTTTTCCTTCTTCCCTGGACAACACACGGGTATTAAACTCGTTGTTTTATATTTATGAAAATATAGTAGGAAGAGATAAACAAACCTACATGTAGCATGTACACAACTATATTGAACTCTATTCAAAAAACATGTCATAACACCAATACTATTTGAATCAAGATGACATTTCAATCATATTTGAATAATAAAAATTTTCAAAAACAAAGGACCCGTTTGCTTTCGTTTGCTGTTGTTTTTAGAAATGTTTTGGCATGTCTTTTCAGGAGCCAAAATGAAGATGGTTCATAAATAGCATTTGTTTAGCAAATGCTTTGAAAACAAAAAAAACGAAAACAAAAAATAATAAGTAAGGATTTTGTGAAGGATATGAAAACAGGCTAAAAGTTATTTTCCCGTCTTTTTTTTTTTTTTTTTTTTCATTTTTAAGGTAATTTAACTAAACACGTTTTCAAAAACATACTCAAAAGCTATTTACCTTTTTTCTTTTTTTTAAATCAAAATCAATATTTCTAAAAACATAATTAAAGACAACTTTAAAAACAATCTCCACATCATTACTGAAGTATTCTCATTTCTATTTTCATACCAAAAACAAAATCATTTTCAAAACAAATTAAAACAATATCAAACGGGCCAAAAAATTAAAAGTTGCCTGCCGAAAAGTATCACAAAATGGACCCAACTTTTACAAACAAGGAATATATAAAGTTCATGTTTCCAAAAATCAAAGACTTCTAGAAAAACTGCCACACAATTAAGCTCATTCTCATTGAGCAATAATTTTCAACTGTTCCAGAAGCGGATTTAGCAACTTCATTTATTTATTTATTTTTTCGAGCTAACTTGAGAACATATTTCTACAACCAAAATTTCTCTTAACGCTTCAGAGAATGGAACTAACAATAATAATGATAACAAAAAATTAACAGACTAGGCAAGAAAAAGAAAACTAAGAGTCCGTTTGGATCGCAGGTTTGAGTTGATAGTTTGAAGTTGAGTTTGAGTTGAGTTAAGTTGAGAATGAAAGTTTTGTGTTTGGGAAAAAGTATGAGTTGAGAAGTTGAGTTTGAGTTGAGTGTTTGGATGTAAAATAGTTTGAGATGAAAGTTTATAAAAAAACAAGGGCCCTGTTTGGATGATAGAAAAATGGGCAAAACAAATTTTTTTGTATGTATAGAACATTTTATTGTATTTTTAGTGCTTGTCTGGTTCACAAAGTTGAACAAAAAATTTCAAAATTGTTTTTGGTCATTTTCCCAAAAAGTTGTTGTCTTTTGTCCAAAATGTTTTTTCCCGTCTTTTTTGAAACTCCCAAAAAATTGTATCCGTGAAACCCACGAATTTCAATTCACATTTTATTACCAAGCGCATGAAAAATAGCCCAACAAACAGAACGTAATTGTCAATTACAATTTTATATCAACAAATTAATGATTACAATCGTTGTCTGGCGAGCGTAGGTAAAAACGGGACTTGCTTTCACGTTGATCTATACCACGGAAATGCTTGATATCTTTCCCACATATCATCAGCTATGCCGTCTCTCATCTGATTCATTACTTCCCTACTCGAGTCATGTTGCTGCGGTCCCGTACTTGGGCCCGCACCATCGTTCCCATCGTTCAACACGTAATCTGCGTTAACGTCGACAGTTTCACTAACAGTCACACAATCTGTCGCATACTCTTCGAGAAAGGGATCCGCATCCTGCACCATCCTTATGAAATTATGTACGACCGCACACGCCACGGGGATCATTTTTTGTTTGTCCATAGGGTAGCTGTTGATGCCTTTTAGTATTTTAAATCTTGCTTTCCAGACACCAAATGTGCGCTCGATACAATTCCGCAGTGATGAGTGTGTGTAGTTAAAGACTTCACGGCGGTTGCCTAGCCCATTACGTCGTCTTCTAAACTCTGGTAAATGGTACGTTTCCCGACGATATGGGCTCAGGAAACAATCCTTATTGGCATAGCCCGAATCTACTAAGTAGAATTTCCCTACAGAATAAAAAATGCAATATGAAGTCAATGAAATTTATTTAACGTCTTTTTTATATGTAAATACTGACAGCAAATGGCTAAGTCTGCTTACCTGGTGGAGGTATTGGGAACTCATGGAATGCTATTGCCTCTTCCAACATTCTGGCATCGTGGCAAGATACCTCATAACCGGCCAATATTTAAGTGAATTTCATGTCAAATGAACATGCTGCTAGTACATTTTGCGAGTGATATCCCTTGCGATTTATCCAAGCGTCCGAATTTTCACGCTTAGGGACACATGGTACGTGCGTACCATCTATAGCACCAATACAGCCCTACAAGAAACCATAGAATCTGGTCATATGCATACCGGCATCAACAATCTTTTTTTTATTAAAGCTATTTCGCACGATTATGTAATTAAATTACGTATGTAACGCACATCAAACCATGGCCGGTATTTGTCGGGATGCTCCAGTATCAAATTTTGAACTGATGTGTTGTCGGCTGGTCTTATGAATTCATCCTTAAGCGAACAAATAGCGGTCAACACTTTATCGAACCAGCGTGAAGTTGTCTCTACCGAATGTTGGAACAAGTAAGATATGTGCCGGTTCGTAGCGCCTCGTGCACAAATGGATAAAAATATAAACAACTGCTCGTTCACATTCATGTAGCGAGTTGGTTGCAACAACCCCCGACTAGCTAACAGGTTACTTAGAGATCTGAATGTTTCTACCTTCATACTTATCAATCCTTGAATTATTTCCGCATGGCCATTCAAAATCTCGTCCACCCGCATGCTCCCAGTTAGAGCTGAGTTATGCATTGGTTGTGGCCGTCGTCGCCTGTGACGCCTGCTGACAGTTACGGCCACCACTGCCTTCACAAAGAAACTGTTATGGTCGGTAGGGGGGTTTTCGGTGTACACATCTTCTTGTTCCTCATCGGATGCGGAACTATACTCGTTCATTTTGAGAATTTTTTGTCAACACGCTCTAAAATTTAATTTTTACCTGTTTCACGAAAATTGTTAGCAAAATATAAAAATTAACTTGTATTTTTTCTTATAGGCGGTACAAACCAGTAGCAGTGTAACATAAAATATCAGATATACTAAAACATAATATAGCCTCATACAACAGTCTCATTTATGTTATCAAACATGAAATTAATAAATAAATAAAAGTTAATCCGATCATAATATTTAGGTCTCAAATATTAATAACATAATGAAGAGGAAAAAAAAAAACAAACAATAAAATCAATCAGTAGGGGGCCGGTGGGAGTCAACGACGGATGAAACAATTTCTCGCCTATCGACCTCGGGCAGCTGATAGAACGTACGTTGGAGCCGCGGATGAGCGTCCAGGTAGTGCCACATTTGACATCGTTGATTTGGTGGAACACCCATCTCTGTCATAATGTTCATGCACAGTAGCATGTGGTCCGGTCGGTTTGCGGTTTCGTTACTTGGGCCCGATTGTGACTCTCCACGGAAATGACTAACTATTTCCTGCATTGCTAAGAACGTCATCTCATCCGTTTCGTCTCTTTGCTTCCGCTTACCGGAACTTGCCCTTGACCGCGACGGACCTGCATCGGCTCCCGAACGTACGTTGCTACATCGACGCGCACCGGTGTTCGGCGTCCCAAACTCTTCAAATTCCACGCGGGCATCAGAGTAGTCCATTGAAGCGTCAAAGTCGCCGTACAGAATGCTATCAGAGGGCATGGTTACTGATCCATATCCCGATGCACCGGCAGCGTGACTTTTCTCAAACACTCTACAATACAGCTCCTTGTTGCGCAGCCCCTCGTAGCGTAGATGGTTGCACTCCCTATGAACCTGCAAATGAAATTTTAGCTTAGTACACGTATGATCATCGCGATAACGAACAATATAACGTAGGGCCTTATATTAGACTACGCAATTACCCCTATAAAACTTTGCCACGCTTCGTCAGAGCATGTCACACGATCCGTCGATGGATCGTAGCCTAGGCCGGTTTTTTCTCGCAACGCCATCCAGCCCCTAAAAATTTTTCTCATCCTTTCTTTCTTTTGAGACAATGTCGTTGCATGTGCTGGTACCCCACCAAACTCAGCATTAAACTGGTCGGCCCAAATTTGAAGAGTTGCTTTTGGGGGATGTTTGCCGCCACTACAGACCATGTACTCATCAAGTTTCTCCAGGAATTTTTTTTCCTTAGTGGCATCCCAAAAGTAATGATCCCCTGATGCTTTGCGCGGCATCTCCTTCGAAAAGAGATAACCAAACATAGGAAAAGAATGTAAATGAGCAGGTCTGAGGGTCGATTAATTGGCTCAGTATAAACATGTTGACACATACGATCTAAGGCATGTCAACCACCCAATACATATACAGATACCAGGGCATATAAACCATGGGCTTGGGGAGAATTAGGCTTACGACAGGTACAGTGCTCTTAATTCTGCCCCTTCACCTAGGACATGGAATAATATACCGGCACCTGACTATAAATATTGAGCAGCTAACTCACCAATCAGATACATATTACAATTCGGTTTATATTTGATGTATACATCATCGCCAAACAACCAAATCAGATTTGGGTCAAAAAATGAGCCAAAAAGTGCAAAAAAATGCCTAAGGAGGGCAAAATTCAACACAAGCTGTCAAGGGTGGGTGAAACTGTTGTAGGCAGGTTCTAAATAGCATAATGAAGCTGTGGAAATCAACAAAATGCAGCAACAAACAACCAAATCAGATTTGGGTTAAAAAATGAGCCAAAAAGTGCAAAAAAAACGCCTAAGGAGGGCAAAATTCAACACAAGCTGTCAAGGGTGGGTGAAACTGTTGTAGGCAGGTTCTAAATAGCATAATGAAGCTGTGGAAATCAACAAAATGCAGCAACAAACAACCAAATCAGATTTGGGTCAAAAAAATGAGCCAAAAAGTGCAAAAAAAACGCCTAAGGAGGGCAAAATTCAACACAAGCTGTCAAGGGTGGGTGAAAGTGTTGTAGGCAGGTTCTAAATAGCATAATGAAGCTGTGGAAATCAACAAAATGCAGCAACAAACAACCAAATCAGATTTGGGTCAAAAAATGAGCCAAAAAGTGCAAAAAAAGGCCTAAGGAGGGCAAAATTCAACACAAGCTGTCAAGGGTGGGTGAAAGTGTTGTAGGCAGGTTCTAAATAGCATAATGAAGCTGTGGAAATCAACAAAATGCAGCAACAAACAACCAAATCAGATTTGGGTCAAAAAATGAGCCAAAAAGTGCAAAAAAATGCCTAAGGAGGGCAAAATTCAACACAAGCTGTCAAGGGTGGGTGAAACTGTTGTAGGCAGGTTCTAAATAGCATAATGAAGCTGTGGAAATCAACAAAATGCAGCAACAAACAACCAAATCAGATTTGGGTCAAAAAATGAGCCAAAAAGTGCAAAAAAAACGCCTAAGGAGGGCAAAATTCAACACAAGCTGTCAAGGGTGGGTGAAAGTGTTGTAGGCAGGTTCTAAATAGCATAATGAAGCTGTGGAAATCAACAAAATGCAGCAACAAACAACCAAATCAGATTTGGGTCAAAAAATGAGACAAAAAGTGCAAAAAAACGCCTAAGGAGGGCAAAATTCAACACAAGCTGTCAAGGGTGGGTGAAAGTGTTGTAGGCAGGTTCTAAATAGCATAATGAAGCTGTGGAAATCAACAAAATGCAGCAACAAACAACCAAATCAGTGCACAACAAGCTAAAATGAGCATTAAATCCGAAATTAGCCCTGCAAATGGACAAACCACTTCATCAAAAACACAAACACCCAAGAAGACCACAGACCCATAAACGTCTCACCATTCTGCAAATCCGAAAATCAAAATGCGAGAAGGACCATAAAACCCTCGATTTAGGGTCTGGAGATTCGGAGAAATCTTGGGTAATACAATGGGCAAAACAAAATTTTAAAATGCATCAATATTGTAGGCGAATTAGAGGAAGAAAGTTTACTAGGATTTCGGAATTGGAGGCCGACGACAAGTATACAGTGGTGGTTGTCGGCGTAGGGCAGGAAAGGACGGGGCGTTTGGTCTTTTTCCGAACCTGGAAATAGTTGGTTAACCGGCCCGAGGATCGCCTTCGCTTCCCACACCTCTCTCGGCGCCGCATCTGCTTGACGAAAGTGGGTGAGGGCAATACACCGAAGTTAATCGCAGCGAGGAGAGGAGAAGGACGACCACAAACCAGAGCTCCTGCAGCAGGGCAGATGCTCGATGGATGGGATGGAGGCACAGCCTGCAACACCCACTGACACCAGCACATGGGCGCCGGAGGGAAGGCGTGAGATTCGGGCGCAGAAGGCAGGCAAGGGCGAGACAGAGGAAGGCAGGGATGAACTGATGTGAACAGTAAACACAGGTGGGTTCACTGTATAACGGGACTAAAGGCCACTGGAACTAAACCACCTTGCCAAACACCAAAAGCTCAGTTCAAGCTTTGGAATCACCGTTGAAACCGGTGATCCAAACAAGCACTAAAAAGGCAAGGAATTGAAGCTCTGTGCGCTACTACGAATGTTGAAGATTCTAAGAAAAATAAAACGATGGGTGATCTCAACTACTAACTACAATCCTTTTGTGTGTGTGTGGGTGTGTTTTTTTTTTTTTTTTGGGGGGGGGGGGGGGGTGCGCATAATTCTCTTAACATTCAAAGAGAGGAAGACCAAAACAGTAAAAACCACCCAAACTTAAATGGAGGCTTTTATGTGCAGAAATGAAGAAAGGAAGAAAAGATGACTTTCAAACTAACGGATGTAACAGTGAGTTTGGAGCTTAAGTCCAAACTAACATTTTCAAACTTTTTTTTGTCTTTTTTCCAAAAAGTTTTTGTCTTTTTCCCAAAAAGTTTTTTGTCTTTTCTAAAAATTCAAAAAAATTTACTATTTAAACTTAAAAATCTCATCTTGAACTTGTGCACCAAACAGGCCCTAATTACAAGTTCAAACCTCAGAAAAAAATAAAAAAACAAAATAATAAATCTAATTAGTAAACACAACACCGCAGTAATATCTCTGTACCAAACAAAATCCCTTTTTAAATTCTCGGTCAACATGCTATTAAAGGTAAAAAGAAACCTAATTCTCATATCGAAAACATATAATAACAAGAACAGATATATAAAGATATCGAGCCACTCCATTTAATAGGGTTGATCTTTTAAGTTGGAAGCTCAATTATATATCAGTCTCAAATTCCTTCTTCCTCTCTCTAACTTTCACATAATGTCAAAGCCCAACAAGCACTAACGAGTAGTTCGATCCATCCAATACAAGATTGGTGACTCCAAAGAGAGCATCATCTTGCGGAGGCGTGTTAAGGGTAAAAAGAAACCCAAGTCCACATCGAAAACATAAAACAACAATAACAGACATATAAGGATATTGGGTCACTCCACTTAACATGATTGATCTTTCAGAATGGAAGCCCAATTCCTTATTATGTACTTTGCAAAAAGGAAAAGTAGGAAATTTGCCCGAGAATGGAAGAGAGGAAATTAGGCTCTAAATTTAATGTTCATAGCCAAAAAAAAAAAAAAAAAAAAAAAAAAAAAAAGAAGAAGCTCTTGTTCGACATTTGAAAAGAGAAGGGAAGGGAACACCACGACAAGTACCGAGAGTTGCACTCATTCCCAATAGTTTTTGGATCAAAACTTGATAGCAACCACGGCCAAATCACACTTTCAAAACCTGCGACAGAGAAAAGCAAGTATGTGACAAGGCATGTTTTGTGGTCGTTTAGTTTATTCTTAGTGCTACAAATGCTCTTTAGAAAACTTTGACACTATACTAGTGTTAGAGTTCTAATTTACTCTTCAGACAAGACAAAACTAAGATCTTGTGCTTGAGATAATTATTGTCCTGAGAGAAAAGAACTCCACATATAAGACTAAGCCTATCATGCATATGCATACAAATACTTGTTATAAAAGCATAACAAGACACACACACATGCTACAAAAACATCATACACACATAAAGAAACAACAAACAACTAAAAAAATACGAATACTTGTTATAGAATGAAGAGAACGAACTTACTCTAGAGAATTTAAATTTGGCTTCCAATCCTCCTTGAGAATGGGGCGTAAGGCTTCCTAAACTTTGTTTGTTTTCTTGCATCGCAAAATACGAGCACAACCATTTTGTCCCCAGGTGGAAGCACGACAACTCCAGATAAGCCAGTACTTAACCTTAGAATTGTCCAGATTCTTATCGTCATCGAAACCATAGGCAACCACATATTCTTCATGTAGATCGTCAGAGTTTTCAATCTTCGGATCATATATGTCCTAAAATAACACAAAATATTACATCATTTATAATACCAAAATGGTTTAAAACCAAAATTAAAATAAAGATTACTCACCCAACCGGTCCAATTGTCAAATTTTTCTCCCACTTTAAATTTCATTATTATTGGATTCTCAGCAACTAGGGCGAGCAATGTCTTGGTTTCGTTTAATATTTTACTGCAAGTCAATTGGTCAACTCCAAAGAGAGGAAACTCTCGTCCCTATAATAGAAAAAGAAGAAGAAACCTAGTGACTATAGTTGTATGATAATAATGATTCAAAGATTCTATTATGAACTTAAAAAAAAAAAAAAGAAGTATATTGTATTTTCAAACAAATTTACCTTAACTTCGAAAAGTTTTGTAGCTAACTTCTTTGAAGCTTTAAAACTTAAGAACCTGCGAAATCCCACGAAGGGATAATTTATTGCAGGTACAATTCCCTCTTCACAATAATATTCGAGCACTTGTCTAGCAATGGGTCCATTCTGAGTATACAACTCATATCTTCCTTCAATTGCTGGGGAGAACACATCAATTGACTCTTGAGATGAAAATGAGAATTGGCGTCCAAACTTTTTAGTGATCATCAATTCAATGCATCGAATTGGGCACACTGCAGAAGCTGTACATGCATTATGCATAGCAAAATATAATTGTTATTGAAATGCATAAAAACATCAATGATAAATTTGTGTGTGCATATATATGTATATCATTTCACTTACAATATTTAGCAGCCAAAGTAGAATCAATTTCTTCAGTTCTTTTCTGAATTTCTATATTGACTGCACGGGGAATCTGGAAATGAAACAACCATTAGTTATTACTATGTATGTAAATAAAATATTTGTTAAAACCTAAAATTTGTTGAAACATACCGCACTAAGCTTGAATCGACGACCTACTAAGTTATTCACCTGCTCAAGAAAAAAAAAAAAAGGGCAAAAAAAAGCTCAAAGTTTAGCAATTAATAAAATAAGGATAGGAGTGAGAAACATAAGGATTAATGATTATTATTGTTTCAAGCTTTACTGATAAACCTAAATAAGGATTAAGTATTCCCAAAATCATCATTCGTAAATTAAACAAGAGGAACTCTATGTTTTTCTAGTCTAACTCTCTTTTACTCTGTCCTCCGCAGCCTTTCTTTTCACATTCTATATGTCTTTCCCCCTAAATTCGCTCTCTATCTTTTCTTTCTTTCCTTCTACTATTCATTATACGACCAACATTGATTTTTAACTAATCTATAATTGTCAAATAATATCCTTGTTATTGCATTTCATGCACTTGCTTAACTATCTTTGAAAGACAAGAATCAAACAACACTGGTGGCTAATAAGGCAAAGAAAGATGTTGTCCAATCCCGTGGAAAGTCATTAACTAGAGAACCAATCTCACAAGGAAAGTAGTCAAGGAATGGCCGGCATAGTTGACCTTGCACATGATTTTTTTCCCCATAATTGCTGATTATAGTTGTCATTCAATTTTTTTTTTTTTTTTGGGAAAATTAGATTCTCTCCTAGAATAAACTCCCTCTAATCGTATTTAGACCCGGGGGGGGGGGGGGGGTGGGGTGGGTTGGTGTGGGGGCGCGGCGCAACCTCTTGTAAGCTATGCTGTCTTTTTCTTTCCCCTATCCTTCAAATACATATAGGAAACTTAACTTCCTTGAAACTATCAGAGAAAAACTACATGCTATGGAAGACACAAATTTGCGGTTTGATTTAGAGTCAGGATATGAGTTGCTTCATCGATGGAAGCTATCCCAAAGAGGAGATGATTATCAAATCAGGAAATGCCACGACAGAAAAGGAGGAGACGGTGAATCCAGACTACATTCAATGAGAAGATGAGGCAGACTTCTCCATGGCTGGATCATTTACAGCGAATGAAGAAGTTCATGGCCTTGGAGTTGGTTTTGAGACATCTGCAGAGGTTTGGAAGGCACTCGCAGAGCACTTTGCTCGGAATTTACATGATAGAGAATTCTACATGACCACAGAACTGACGGTTCAGAGCAGAAGAAATTTCGAGTCTATCAATGATTACATCAGAGTATTTGAAGAGGTGTGTGATGAGCTAAATATAGGACCACCTATCCCCAGGCAACAAAAGTATTTGGCTTCCTAACAGGTCTAGGTAATGCCTACGAATTCTGTGTCACAAAATTGATGAAACCCCCTATCCCTACATACGATTATGTTGTTTAATTGCTTCAAAGCCATGAGAATATGAAATCTGCCTATCCTACTGAGACTACTAATGACCATTCTGCCTTTCTTGCTCAAACAAGAACAGCAATAAGTATAACAAGAATAACACGCAAGGGTAGACATTTTTCAACTTAAAAGGTGTAGGTTTTACACAAGGAGGCCAAAGTCAAAAACCTCCGGAATCGGTTCAAGGAAAGAAAACCAATCAAGATAGCTATCAAAGAGAATCAAACAATGAAGAGATTAGCTTGTCAAATATGTGGAAAATCAGGGCACTCGACAAAAAACTGTTGGCTCGGATTCAATTAAGGTTTCTAACCTGGCGATGCAGTCCACGCATTGGCAGAAATGAAGTTCACTGATTGTCAAAATGAAGTATGGTTTCCCGATAAAGATGCCACTCAACCCATGACCCCAGAAGATGGTAAACTTTCTAATCTTGAAACCTTACCGTGGAATGGATAAAATTATTGTTGAAAATGGAAACAAATTAGACATCTTGCATGTAAGAAAAAAAAAAATCAGATTTCCTTGATTGCTTTATTAAGTTTCATAAGTTTGTAAGAAACTAATTTGATAGAAATATCAAAGTTTTTCAATCCTATGGTGGGGGTGAGTTTGAAGACACAGTTTCATGCCTACCTTAGTTGAGTACCAAAACGATTCGGGGTGGAGGCTCTTGGCAGTGCTACTCGGCTAATCAAATGGCTACCTTCAAGTGTTTTAGATATGAAAAGTCCCATTGAGAAACTTACGGGTAAGCAGTCCGATTATTCCTTGGACATGTTTACTTTGAATCAAAGGGAAAGGGAAAGGGAAAGTGAGTATTTATTTACTTTCCCACTTAATCATATATTTACTTACAAAATGGGGAATGAGATTTTAGTAGTCCCCACATAATATAGAGAATGAAGAAGGGGAATCCCAATCCTTACATCCCGTCACTATTGACTCCCTTTACACCATCCAGTAGACAAGTAAACACTAGAAAGGGAATCAATGATCCTCCTTCTTGTTCCATAACTTTACTTTCTGATTCCATTACCTTTCCCATTACATTCCTTTACGGTTTAATAAACGCGCATCTCTAGATCTAGGTGTTTTCCTTACTTGAGAAGGCTAGCTCGAAATAAATTTTATCCAAAGTCTCTACCATGTCTCTTTCTCGGTTATAGTGAATTTTATAAAGGATCTTGGTGTTTTCATCCACCCACTAGAAAAGTATACCTATCTCGAGATATCCTTTTTATGTGGAGGAAGAGGGGGGGGGGGGGGGGGGTGGGTGTGGTGAACTTCCTTCTAAACGACCAAGTACGCTACTTCTTATTAAAATTATATTAAAAAAAAAAAAACCAAGAATGCTTTATTCTAGCTGTGATTATAACACTGATTTGACCAGTTCTTATGAGTGAACTGAGGAATACAGGGCATCGACTCAGTAAATATTGATCAGGTTATTTCTCAGAATAAATAATTTCAAGAATAAAGACTTGTCAATCAAACAGATATGATCCTCTGGCAACAGTAGAAAATGAAGGTCATAAATGAGAGCAATGAGGAAGTAAGCAAATGGATGCAACTTCAAGCCAGATTAAACATCACATACTGCTCGTTCCGTTACTTCTTCCTTACATGCTTGGTTCACTGCCTCGTTGCTCCTACGTGGATTGAATCAGTTGAACAGCATTTCCATCATCACGACCTTGAAAGGACAATTTAGAATTCAAGGCTCCTTCATGATTTCCACCTAACTTGACCAAACAATTTTTATTGCCAAATAGAAGGAAAACAAAAAAGACCAATCTACTAATGCTACGTGCTATAAACGAGTAATATAACCAGTCTTTTCTTCTTTTTTGTTACCCCATAAATCTCTGATAATGGAATCGTATCCATGAACTTCATCTGATGGAAGATTATGCTCGTGAAATTGACTTCTTGTTTATTGAATGTGTTAAAAACATATTAAAGCCTGAAATCCAAGAAACTAAAGCTCCAAATTTTGGGACTGACTCTGGACAACAATTCGACCAACAATCCCAAGCTTGGGAAGAAGTGGAACACTATGTATAGTTTAATTCTGGATGACAACTTGAAGAATTTGTCGCTGTTATCCATACATGTACCTCGTAATAGATAAACACCTGTCCAAAATTTTCTTCTAGCCTTGGGAAAATGATTAAGTTGTTTATTGAAGCCACTATCATTACTCATAGAAGTAATGGGCAACACAGACACTTAGGGTGCATTTAGTAAACCGTAAAGTAATGTTATAGGAAAGGTAATGAGATTAGAAAGTAAAGTAATGGAATAGGAAGGAGGATCATTAATTCCCTTTCTAGTGTTTACTTGCCTATTGAATGGTGTAAAGGGAAACAATTCCATTCCCTTTGTAGTGTTTACTAACCATAGTAATTTTAATCTTATTAATATAATTATTAAAATATCTTTTTATATAATAAAAAATAACATTAGCACATGGAAACTTATTAAAGGTATATGAGTAAATTTGATATGTATTCCCTTTGACAAGGAATCGATACCAAGGGAATGTAAGGATTGGGATTCCTTTTCTTCATTCCCTATATTGTGTGGGAACCACTGAAATTTCATCCCCCATTTTGTAGGTAAACACGTGATTAAGTGGGAAAACAAATTACTACTCACTTTCCCTTTCCCGTTGATGCAAAGTAAACATGCCCTTAAACTAAAGCTTCCTATTTATGCGTTTACTCCAAAAATCGTTAATTGTTGATACTAGTTGAAGGTCCGTGCAATTAGATAAATGAAACCTTTTAGTCTGATAATCTGCACTTTTTAACTTTCTGGTCCCTGATATCACTTTTTAGTCTAGTAATTCAAACATTTCAAACTGGATGTAAAACACCAGCTGAATATGTGTATGCTCTCACCTAATAGGTAGGCATCCATAAAATATGAGCTTATAATGATTCTGTTGATACAAACCATAGCTTTTAATATGAGCTAAGGGGATGTTTGGTGAGTCAGTTTGGACTCAATTTTTTGAGTTCAAACTGAACTCAAACCGTTTGGTGAGTCAGTTTGGTCCCAACTTATAGTTGGATTGTTGTACAGTAAACCAAACTCGGTTTACTGTGCGTCCAACCCTCCCTATTGCTGCTGTCTCACAGTGATTGATCACTGTGCACCCACCGCCTGCTTCTCCCTCCCTCCTCGCCAATCTGCTGCTTCACAGTGGAGGATTCTGGCGTGCCTGAGGCCGTTGCGAGCCCGGAGCAAGTCGAGTTCTACTCGGTGAGTTGGCGGAAACGCCCTCTCGAGTTGGAGAAATCCGGAGGCGCCGTAGACCACTGACAGCGACGCCAGCGCGACGGCCACCGCCAGGATCGCGAAATCGGCGGAGGCTGGCATTCTCCGGTGGCTGTAGTCTGAGCTCCGGCTAGAGAGAGAGAGGAATTGTAGAGAGAGAAAAAGGAAGAGAGGAGAGAGAATTTCAGTGGAGAAGATCGAGGTGGTGAAGGTGATTGCTTTAGCGCATTGGAGACACAACAGACATGAAGAGAGAGAGAGTTTTAATGTGTGTGTGTCAGAGAGAGAGTTTCAGAAAATAAAAGGAAGTGTTTTTTTTGCTGCTTACAGCAAACAAAGAAAATAAAAGGAAGTGTTTTTTTGCTGTTTCTCTTTTCAAGTTAAACTTTTTAACTCAAACTTTTTATATCCAAACACTCAATACAAGTTAAAACTTTTTACATCCAAACACTCAACTCAAGTTAAACTTTTCAACTCAAACTTTTTACCAAATGCTCAACTCTAACTCTCAACTTAACTTATCTTCAACTCAACCTAAAAATCTTAACTCAAATCGTTTCACCAAACGGAGCCTTAGTATAAAGTTACGACTAATACAGGTGAAGTCCTGTCCAGGATGGATAGAAAAAGTTCTGGGATAGAACTTCAGCTAAGGAAACCTCATAATCATGATAAAAGTAGGTGACCTGGTATTCATCAAGCATCTAAAATAGTTTACAAAGATGAGCTGAAGCCCAAAAGGTTTTAATCTATTCGGACAGCACCTAGAGAAATAGTAAGACGCCAAAACACATGCACTTGGTTGTTTTTATGAGTGGATTACAGGAACACAGGAGATCCAATCAACAAAAATTGATCACGTTATTTCTCATAACAATCCATTTCAAGAACAAACACTTGACAATCAAAAGATTATGTTCCTATGACTGCAATAGAAAATGATGATCAAAGGAATTCAAACATAGAAACTGAGATCATTAGTGGATGCAATCAGGCAGTGAACCAATTGAAATTTGAAATCAATGAGAATATCCCTACTATAGACACAACTCCAACCTCTGTTAGTAGCCCTCCTCCAAGCCATTCCGTGCATACACGGTCAAGAAGGCAGGCCAAACAACAGTCTGCTGACTTGCTCTTTTAAGTTACAACATACCTGGCGCTGGCGAGCCAAAAGGAAATAAAGAAGCCTTACAACAACCAGGATGGTTAAAAGCAATGCAAGAAGAACTTTTTGCATGAATTCCACGGCAATCAAACATGGAATCTTGCCTCTAGGACTGAAATTATAAATATAATAAGATATAAAATCATATGGATATTTAGAAAGACTTTAAAGCCAGACTTGTTGCTAAGGGATCATTTGTCTATTGCTTTGTCTCACAAATGAGATATTGGGCAACTTGATGTCCATAATGCTTTCCTACACGGGGAATCTTGACAAACTTGTCTTCATGGAAACACCTGGACTAATAGAACATGCATAACCAAAGCATGTGTGTGTATTACAAAAGGCAATTTATCAGCTTAAACAAACTCCTATAGAGCATGGTTTGATCGTTTCAGCATGTTTCTATTATCTTTTGGATTTATGTGCAACATCACTGATTCATCTTTGTTCCTCTTACAGCGAGAAGAGGGGATTCTAGTCATGGACGACATCATCCTAACTGGTAGTAATTCTCATCTTATATCTGAATTTATGAAAATTCTTGGCCATGTATTTGCTATGAAAGATCTTGGTTACATTCACTACTCCTTAGGAGTTAAAAGTAGCAAAATTCCCTCAAGGCCTTGTTCTAAATCAAACGAAATATGCCTCTGAGTTGATCCATAGTGCAAAAATACAAAATAGCAAGCCTCTATCTACTCCCATGGCTCCTCATCTAAACAACACGGCACTTCACTACACTGTCATCCAACCATATATAGAAGCCTTGTGGGACGTTTACTATTTGTTATAGGGCTAACTAGGTCCGTCAACATATGCGTCAGCCTACAAATTTTCATTTTTCCAAGGAAAAAAAGAATCCTCAGATTTACCCATGGAGCAGGTAATTATGGAATAATATTCTTATCCTGTGTTCAATTTTATGGTTTTTTAGATTCTGATTGGGGTGGATGCACAATGACACGATGATATATAACAGGCTTTTGTAAATTTCTAGAGCCTAATGATAAGAACCAAAGCTAAACAAGCTAATTGAGAAGAATAACAGAGGTGTTTCTTATTGTCAAGAACATTACAAGATAGATTTGCAGACGTTCGAGAGGTCTGCTAGCTCTCCCTAATCACAACACCAGTCCCAAATTCTGCATAATCTCATTCTCTCTCTCTCTCTCTCTATCCTCTTATTGCCTTTCTATCGGCTAACTAGCTAACTAACATTTACTAACTAAACTATCAAGTCCCATCACCTAACTGCAAATCGTGGTCAGCCAAAAAGCAACCAACAGAAGCCAAATCAAGTACTAAGATAAATTAAGAGTAAAATCAAATTTAACGAACCTCTGCTATTTCAGTAGACTTATACTTCAGCTGAAAATTGGAAAAAAAAAATGAAAAGAAAAGAAAAATCATTGTCGTGATAAAGTAAAATTCCAGCACATATTCGAATGTTTAGAGAATCAGTATGTACATGGAGGGAGCTACTCAAAGGAATTCTTGTGGTTCCATAAGTTTTTCCTGAACAATTAACAAAATCAGGTTATCAACCGTTTAGTTTTAAAAAAATTTAACAAAATAGCAAGTAAATTTTGACATGATATTTTATAAGTCTAGAAATCATGGTTGAGAAAAACACACCAAGAATTTTTATGCAAATTACTGCGCCGTTGTCTGAAACAATCACATGCCCCAATTTTGCTTTACTCAAATCTGAGTTTGTCCTTTCAAAAATATTATCTTCATATTGAAAAATTGCCTGCACAAAAAGAAATATTGAAGTTAATAATGTATTATTTTTTAGTATATTTGTGACAGATTTATTCTTAAATCAATAAGTTGAGAAATATACATTTTCTATTTCACCATAGTCCCGTTCATCTCCCATGGATATGTCCTCTACATTCACATATTCCATCATTGCTTTCTTGGTTTTTTTCCTTCTTTCTTTCCGCTTTCTCTTCCTACTTTTGTTTTTCTCTCCATCAGCTACGTCATCGTAAGAAAATAATTAATTTCAAATAAACATCTACAAAAGCGAAACTGAAATTCTGTCAAGGCAATATGGCAGAAAGTGATTATTTTCTCATATATATAGATAATATTTAACGTGATATATATAGATAACATTAGGAACTTATATAAAATAGTTTTGTACTAAAAGTAAACCATTGACTAATTAACAACAAAAATCATGGTTATGAATCAAATAAATTACTATAGGCATCAATGTCTATAATCTCACATTAACATTCTAACTCAAGTTAATTACTTGAATGGAAAGTAAGTTTAACAACATACCGTTCTCAATTGCCTCTTGTTTCTCTAATTCAAAATAAGATAAAGATCCAATCACGTCTTCAGTCTGATCAAGCAACAAAATTATGTCAAGTCTTCACTCATTTCTCAAAAATGACCTTGAAATCAAATTTTCATAACAGTTTTTCAATTAATAAAAAATTAGACTACAAACGCTAGGAGAATCCCTAATAAATTTTCTTCTCCTCTCCTCTATTTCTTATTATTATTTTTTGTTTCCTGAAATCATTTTTTCTTTTTAAGCATTTCTGTTAAACCTAATCCGAGAGATAACAAAAGCTTAACACTATAGGGCACTCAAGAGATTAAAAAACATAAAAAAATACATCAGAATTTACTGACCTTGCAATGGACTTAAGCTCAACGAATTGATCCTAAAAACAAAAGAATTAGTTTAGTACACATATCAAGATTTCAACTAGAATGTATATAGTTGGAAATAGTAATTTGTTATGAGAACATAATGAAATGGGATAATAAGTATTAATGATAACCAATAATTTAGTCAATAAAGGATGAAAAAATATATATATTTGTACAAAAATCAATCCCTAAGATAATACTACTTATAGTGCTCTTGTAACGAGGGTTTTTTAGGTCTTGCCTCTACAGTTTGTAAGCTTCTGTTTTCTTGATTTATAAAGGATTGGAAATCGTTGGAGATCACTGAAGAGGGACATGAAGTTGTTGGATTGCAGATATTTTAGAAGAGAGCAAAGAGAAGGCACGCTGGGGCCATTTTGGAAAGGTTTGGACTCGCCGACCATATCGTAAATCAGCTTTCAAATCGGCTATGATCCGGTTATGGAAGGTGGCTGGTGGTCTTACTATTCAAGAGATGTATGATAATGTGTTCTTACTCCTATTCGGCATTGAGAAAGAACAACTCCAATCTTGAAGATAGAGCTGTGGATCTTTGATGTCTAATGCTATCGTCAGGCCAGACTAAAGTTTGGTTGTTTCTCTTCTGTATTTGGAGTGTTTGGCACTTCGCGAGGGTGCCTGGCTATGGATACTCAAGATTGTCGAGAAGTTAGTTTAAATTTTTCCTATTTTATAGGGACGTATATTTTCTGATAATAGGCCTTAGATATTTTTTCCCCAGATTCACTTCCAGCGTGTATAATATTTTTAACGAGGAATAAACATTTTTCCCAGCAGTGTTTCTTTCGAATTTTTCCTAGTTGTTGAGAAAAAACTCAGGACTATACAGAAAACAATCACCAGAAAAAGAAATTGGAAGAAAAAACTGAAAAACTTTATTGCTGAGATTATCTTCAAGTTACAGACTCTATCTTTCTTCTAAAGCCAGAAAGAATTCCGAAGTCTCTAACTTTCTCTCTCTAGAACTCACTATTTTCACGTTCTCTCTCTTTTTGTACAATAGCTTCTCTTACTCTTAGCCTCCTTAAGACTCTCTACTTTTTAATACAGTCAACAAGTCAAAAGCCTTTAATACCTAAGCTAGCTATTCAACAGATCCTACCCAATAAATGGTACACCTCAGCAACAACCACCTAGAGTAATCAAGTTTGCAACTGGCATTAACAAATCTCCACCTTGTCAGCTTTGATTCCATTCTAGCTTTCCTTTTCAGTCTTGTCTTCCCCATGTACTTTAGAGCCCTACAGGTTTGACTAGCAGCAAACCTAAGCAGTGTTGAAACTAGGCATTGACTTAGTAAGCATGTCAGCTGCATTTTCCTCTGTAATCACCTTCTTCACCTGCACCTTCCCATCAGACAAAACTTCTCTAATGAAATGCAGCCTTACATCAATGTGCTTTGTACGTTCATGGAACACTTGGTTCTTTGACAGATGAATAGCACTTTGGCTATCACACAGAACCTCCACATTGTCTTGTTGAAAGCCCAACTCTCCCAACAGTCTTTTAAGCCACAAGGCCTCCTTAATTGCTTCAGTTAAAGCAATATATTCAGCCTCTGTCGTGGATAAAGCTACAACATGCTGCAAAGTTGATTTCCAACTTACTGTACAACCATTTATTTGAAAGACATAGCCTGTAAGTGATCTATGTTGATCCAGATCTCCAACGTAGTCAGAGTCCACATACCCCATTATCCCATTTTCTGCTCCACTTGCTTCTCCATACACCAAACCAACAGAAGTGGTCCCTCGTAGATACCTCAAAGTCCACTTTACTCCTTGCCAATGCTGCTTCCCTGGATTGCTCATGAATCTACTAACCAAACTTACTAAATGAGCTAAGTCCGGTCTAGTACAGATCATAGAGTACATTAAACTCCCCACAACACTTGAGTAAGAAACTCTCTCCATTGTTTGTTTCTCCTCATCTGTTTTAGGCGAATCACCAGCTGAAAGCTTGAAATGTTGAGCAAGAGGCATTGCAACTGGTTTAGCATTTACCATGTCAAACTTTTGAAGGACCTTCTGGATATAACCCTGCTGAGAAAGACACAAGACCCCTTTCTTTCTATCTCTCGAAATTTGCATTCCCAGAATCTTTTGAGCAGGCCCTAAATCTTTCATATTGAACTTTGATTGCAATGTCTTCTTGACCCTCTTAATCTCAGTCAAGTCTGGACAAGCTACCAACATATCATCTACGTAAAGCAACAAATAGATGAACCCTTCATTTCTCGTTCTTTTAAAATAAACACAACTGTCATGAAGGCTCCTTGTGAAACCTTGATTGTAGCATGAAATCATCAAATCGTTTGTACCATTGACGAGGGGACTGCTTCAAGCCATATAGAGATTTCTTCAAAAGACACACCATCTCCTTCTCTCCTTGAACCTCGTAGCCTTGAGGTTGCTTCATGTAAATGGTCTCCAGAAGTTCTCCATGAAGGAAAGCTGTATTGACGTCCAGCTACTCTAATTCCAAATTTTGTGTAGCCACAAGCCAATAACACCCTTATTGAAGTATGCTTGACCACTAGAGAAAAACCTCTGTTTAGTCAATGCCCTCTCTTTGGATGAATCCTCTTGCTACCAGCCTAGCCTTGTACCTAGGCTTCTCAACACCCGGAATGCCTTCCTTGAGCTTGTAAATCCATTTACAACTAACCAGTTTCTATCCATTAGGCGTTCTTACTAACTCCCACGTCTGATTCTTGGATAATGACTCCATTTCCTCATTCATGGCTTGTCTCCACAATTCTTTCTCTAATCTTGTCATAGCTTGTTCATAGCTAGTTGGTTCCTCTAATTCTTCTACTGTGCAGAGAGCAAAAGCAATCAAATAAGTGTAACCATACCTAGTTGGAGGCCTTATATCCCTTCTTTGTCTATCCCTAGCCAGATTATAAGTCTGTTGTTGCACATCTGGCTCCAAAGCTGGTTGGTTAAACACCTCTTCTGGTTCACTAGGATGTTTATCTACATTTTCCACCTCAAGCTCTATATCCCCTTCTGAGACTCGGTCTAGGCTTTCACCTCCTTGCTGCTTCAAATCTTTGTAAAACTCAGTCTCATTAAAGATCACGTCACGACTAATGACCACCTTAGCAGCCCCTGGTTCTACACACCATAGTCTGTATCCCTTAACACCCTCTGGATAGCCTAAGAAAACACACTTCTTGGCTCTAGGGTCTAGTTTACTCTGCTTAACATGAGCATGGGCCACACACCTAAATATCTTCAGATTGTCATACTTAAGAGGCTTTCCTGACCACGTTTCTTGAGGTGTCTTGAACCGGATTGCAGAGGACGGACATCTGTTTATCAAGTGACAAGCAGTCTTAACTGCTTCTGCCCAGAATGTCTTCGGTAGACCTGAAACTGAGAGCATGCATCTAACCCTCTCCAAAATAGTCTTATTAAACCTCTCTGGAAGACCATTCTGTTGAGGGGTACCACCAACAATATGTTGTCTAGCCATCCCTTTTTCAGTGCAGTAGTCATTATACAACCCAGAACAGTATTCCAGTCCGTTGTCTGTCCTTAACCGTTTCACTGTCTTCCCTGTTTGGTTCTCGACACCACCCACTTTTAAAGGTTTCTAAAGCATGGTCTTTATTTTTCAAAATAAACACCCATACTTTACGTGAGTAATCATCAATAATAGACATAAAGTACCTTGCTCCACCTAGAGATGCAATCCTTGATGGCCCCTACAAGTCTAAACGCAAGTAATCCAAAGTCCCCTTGGTTCTGTGCTCACCAGTCCCAAACTTGACTCTGCAGACCTTCCCACAAACACAGTGTTCGCAGAAATCAAGCTTCCCAAGTTTCTTCTTATCCAATAGCCCCTGATTTCCCAACTCTTACAAGCCCTTTTCACTCACATGGCCCAGCCGATAATGCCACAGAGAGGCATAATCTGAGATCTTCTTAGATGCTACTGAGACACTTCCAATAATAGTCTTTCCTTGCAGCAGATACGGCCCATTAACCCCGTTTCCCTTCATGAAAACCATTGATCCTTTCAGAATCTTCAAGCATCCATTTTCAGCCTTGAATTTGAAAGCCTTCCGAGTCAAGAGTGCCAAGAGAAATTAAATTTCTCTTCAATTCTGGTACATGCCTCACGTTGAACAACTTTCTTCGACACCCATCTGCCATAAGAATAGAGACAGTACCAACACCCACCACTCTGCAAGCCTTATTATTTCTGAGTAGCACTTGACTAGAATCTTGTTTTTTGTAATTAACAAATCAAGATTCATGTGGTGTCATGTGGAAGGAACACCCTGAATCCAACACCCAGTCATGATCTGCTTTTAATTCAGAAACTGTAAGTACCTCCGCGCTTTCATAGCCATCAGAGACAACATCAGCATCACCATTTTCTTGAGCCTTCTCATTAAACTTCTTTTTCTTCTTGTCCGGACAGTCACGCTTAAAGTATCCTTCTTTATGACAATTATAGCACTTTAATTTCCCTTTTGGCTTGGACTTCAGTTTCTGGTTATCTTTGAAATCTCGTTTCGCTGGTCGAGCCCTTATCACCAAACCTTCCCCTGATGAATCCCTTGGACTGTCAACCTTACCCTTTGATTTTTTCTTGAGTTCTTTCGACATCAATGCCGATTGAACCTCCTCCAGAGTCAAGCAATCTCGGCCATATATCAGAGTATCTGATAGGGTTTCATAGGAACTTGGCAGAGATTTCAACAATAACAATGCTTGATCTTCAACGCCAATCTTAATATCAATGTTTTCCAGATCCAAGATTACCTTCATGAACTCGTCCAGATGTTCTGCGATTGTTCTCCCCATGGGCATCTTGAAAGTATATAGTCTCTATTTCAAGAGTAGCATGTTCGCCAACGATTTTGTCATGTAGAGACTCTCTAATTTCGACCATAATCCAGCGGCGCATTTCTCTTTTGAGACTTCCCTCAAGACTTTATCTCCCAGGCACAGAATCAATGCGCTATGAGCTTTATCCAAAATCTGCTTCTTTTCTCCATCAGACAGCGATGACGAGAGATTCTTCTCACCCCCAAGTGCGTCATCTAAACCTTGTTGAACGAGCAAAGCCCTCATCCTGAGTCTCCACAGCCCAAAATCATTTTTCCCGGTGAACTTTTCGACATCGTACTTAGTCAAACCCATTCTTGAATCAGAACCTGTCTCTGATACCAGTTTGTTGAGAGAAAAAACCCAGGATACTCTCATAGAATCAATCCCACAAGACTATACAGAAAACAATCACCAGAAAATGAAATTGGAAGAAAAAACTGAAAAACTATATTGCTGAGATTATCTTCAAGTTACAGACTCTATCTTTCTTCTAAAGCCAGAAAGAATTCCCAAGTCTCTAACTTTCTCTCTCTAGAACTCTCTGTTTTCACGTTCTCTTTCTTTTTGTACAATAGCCTCTCTTGCTCTTAGCCTCCTTAAGACTCTCTATTTTTTAATACACTCAACAAGTCAAAAGCCTTTAATACCTAAGCTAGCTATTCAACAGTTCCTACCCAATAAATGGTACACCTCAGCAACAACCACCTCGAGTAATCAAGTTGACACCTGGCATTAACACTAGTATTAGCTTTTACGGTATCAGAGCATTGAAAAGCTAATATTGGTTGAGGGAGACGATGTCAGGAGGAAGCAGAGAAGGGTCAGAGACTTCTTCGGAAACTCTTCCACCAGTCTCTAAAATTTCTTCCACTGCAAATCTCGAGCCCATTTCCCTGCAAATTATGAATCACAAACTCATGGAAAGAATTATCTTCAATGGTCTTGTTCTGTTCAAAAGGTGATTCGCAGCAAGGGAAAATTTGGCTATATTGATGATTCCATACTGCAACCGAGCTGGGATGTCCAAAATTCTATGGTGATGGCATGGCGCATTCACTCGATGAACGAGAGTATTGGTGAAACGTATTTGTTTCATCCTACAGCCAAGGATATTTGGGATGCTGCATCGTTGGCGTATTCTGATCTTGAGGATTCATCTCAAGTTTTTGAGTTGCATAATTGTCCTCGAAATCTACGTCAAGACGATCAGCCCGTAATTCAGTATTTCAATACCTTGAAGAAATTTGGGCAGGAATTGGATCTATTCACTATCTGTGAGTGGAAACATCCGGATGATGGTGCATTATATCATTGACTCGTGGCTAAGGAGTGAGTTTATTATTTTTTGGCTGGTCTTAACCACGATCTGGACGAGGTTCGTGGCCAAATACTGGGTCTCCGTTCCTTGCTTAGTATAAATGAGGTTTTTGCCGAAGTTCGTCATGAAGAGACTCGGAGGAGGGTGATGCTCACTGATTCCCTACCTCTGCTTGGTGACAATTCCGCTTTGGTTGCGTGTGGTGTTGATTCCAGAAATGATGGCTGCTCTTCCAAAAAGAACCAACAATGGTGTGACCACTATCAAAAACCTTATCACCCTAAGGACAACTGCTGGAAGTTACATGGGAAACCTGCTAATTGGGTCCCATATCGTCTTTGGAGTTGTGACGGTTAAGGCCTTCAAGTAGCTGCTGATTCGGAGCCTCCTAACCCGATTCTACAGTCGCCATCTATAAAAATCCCAAATGGAGCAACTCTGCAAACTCCTCTCCAATTCTTCGTCTTCTAGCTCTAATATGGCTACTAAAGGTAAACACTGACTACGTTTGGTGGTCTGACTACACAAGGTGAGCCATGGATTATTGACTTCGGGGCCTCGGATCATATGACAAAGTGTGAAAATTTTTTTACGTCTTATATTACAAGTCCTGGTAATTACAGAGTCAAAATTGCATTTCCCAGTTCTACCCTCAAAATAGTTCTTTTTCATCTTTGGATTTAAAAATATTTGTTTTGCCTTTGTCCATCTTCCGGAAACCAATAGGTGTAAACTCGATCCCCAGGCTCATAAGTGTGTTTTTTTTAGGCTATTTATCTTATTTTAGGATACCTGAAAATCCGAAACCCATGAGTTTCAGATATAAGGGTAATCTGAAAGCCACCTCCCCCTTTAGGTTTCAGATTACCTCTTATTTAAATATCATGGTAATCTTAAAATTTAAATAATTTAGACACAACTATCCTTTTAACTTTTAAATATAATTTTAAAAATAATCTACAGATTTAGAGAGATGAAAAAAAAAAAAAAAAAACCCTACGGATCTACATACAAACCAAACACTATAATCTAATATTCTTAGGAATTTGATTACTTTAAAAAGATTGTCACGTATCTGATTACATTTGATTACTTTTAACCAAACACCTCCTAAGGGTCATTGGTGATATTCTCTGAAAAAATAAAAATAAAAAAAATAGTCTCCATGGGGGTTTGTTTCTTGAAAAAAAAATTTAAATGAGGAAGATTTTTTTTTTCAAGATTCAATATATTTTTTTTTTTGTTGAAAATTTCAAGATTCAAATTTTGAAACAGAGAAAAAATCTTTCAGTTCAAATTCGAATTTGTGGTAAAATTTTTGGGAATCTTCTCCTTCAGATGCCACTCCACCAGATCCGCCTCCTACTTCTCTAATTCACCTTCTGAATATCTTGCACAGGTTATTCACGATTCTCCACAAAATCCTCCATCTAATATCTCACATTGATCTCTTCCCCTTTATCCAGTTTTTCAGACAGATTCATCTCTTCCCCTTGATCAAGTTTCTCAGCCAGATTCATCTTCTTCCCCTAATCCGGTTTCTCAGCCAAATCTCTTTCCCGTCTGTGTTGCCCTCGACCGTGCCTATAATTCAGGAAAGGTCAACGGCAGGGGGAGGATTGCAGCCGTTTCCACTTACCTACTCACGAAGGAGACTTCTCAAAGGAGGAAAGGACGTTGATTACCTTACATGCCAAAAAATCAATCTGAAGCATGTGTCAAGTAAAACCATAGATTTCCCTGATGATGATGATCTTCCTATTGCAAAGAGAAAAGGAGTTAGGTCTTGCACACAACATCCAATCTCCAACTTCGTAACATATAAACATCTCTCAAAGGCTGTCCAAGCTCTTGTTACCAATCTTTTGAATGAAACGGTCCCAAACTATGGGAAAATTCGGCGTGGAAAGAGCGTTAATGGAGGAAATGTAGGCTCTTAAAAAAATGGAATATGGGAGACTGTTCAGAAGCCGACAGACAAGGTACCAGTCGGATGTAAGTTCGATTAAGAGACACAAAGTAAGGATAACGGCCAAAGGATATGCACAAACTTATGGGATTGACTAACTTTTGCTCCTGTTGCAAAGATGAATATTGTTCGGGTTCTTATTTCTCTAGCAGCCAATCAAGATTGGCATCTTCAACAACAAGATGTGAAGAACACCTTTTTAAATGGAGATCTCAAGGAAGAGGTTACCACCAGGATTCGACAAGGAAAGCAAGGGAAAGCAAGAATGGTAAGGTCTGCAAACTAAACAAGTCTTTGTATGATTTGAAACCGTCACCAAGAGCTTTTTTCAACAAGTTTACCAGAGCTATCCGACCGCAGGATTATGTACAAGCCCACGCAGATCACACAATGTACTATAGACATAAAAATGGGAAGATCGCCATTCTTATTGTCTATGTAGATGACATTATTCTTACTGGAGATAACAAAGAAGAGATAGAGAGGTTGAAACGAAAGCTTGCTTTGGAGTTCGAAATGAAAGACTTGGGAAATTTGAGATACTTTCTCGGAATGGAGGTGGCGGGGAATAAAACTGGGATTTCAGTCACTCAACGAAAATATATGCTGAATCTTTTGAAGGAAACAGGTATGTTGGGATGCAAACCAACTAATACGCCAATGAACCCGAGCTAGAAGTTGGAGATGCCAAAGAATAGCAATCTGGTTGATAAAGGAAGATACCAATGCCTAGTAGGAAAGTTGATTTGTCTTGTAGACACTAGGCCTGACATAGCTTCTTCAATGAGTTGTGTTAGCCAATTTATGCATCTGAAGCATCTAAAGCACCCATCGAGGCAGTTTACTGGAGTTTAAGGTATTTGAAAGGACTCCAAGACAGGGACTGTTTTTCAAGAAAACAGAAACTAGAAGTGTTGAAGTCTTCACTGATGCTGCTTTCAGTGATAGAAGATCTATTTCAGGATATTGTATGTTCGTCTAGGGCAACTTAGTCACATAGAGAAATAAGAAACAAGCGATGGTGGCCAGGAGCAGTGCAGAGTCAGAACTAAGATAGGCTCACGGTATTTGTGACTTGCTATGGCTAAAGATGATGCTAGAGGAATTAAAGGTAACAACAGAAGTACCTTTGAAGATCTATTATGACAACAAAGCAGTCATCAATATCTCCACAATCCAATTCATCACAATCGACCAAACATGTCGAAATGGATAGACACTTTATCAAAGAAAAGATAGAAAAAGGGATAATATGTATGGTGTACGTGCCTACTTCAGAGCAGATTGCGGACATCCTGACTAAAGGGCTCTTCAGACCAATGTTCGAGAAGTTAGTAGACAAGCTGGGACTGTACAACCTATACAGTTCAGCACGAGGGAAGTGTCGAGAAATTAGTTTAGATTTTTTCCTATTTTCTAGGGACGTATTTTTCTAATACTAGGCTTTCCTTTTTCCATGTAACAACTTTAGATACTTTAGATTCACTTCTGATCAGTATAAAAAGGGAGTGTTAGCTAGTATAATATTTTTAACGAGGAATAAACATTTTTCCCAGTGGTGTTTTTTTCGATTCTTTCCTAGTATTGGCTTTTAAAAACCAAACTAGAAAGAACACTGCAAAACTTCTGAACCACAGTAAAATATATCCAAGAAAGAAAAGAACCAAAAGAAAGTATATTAAGGGCTTATGTACTGACCTTGTTTCTCGACTTGCGCTTAATGAATTGAACCTAAAATCAAAAGGATTAATATCACTTAATACATACTAAGATCTCAAATCAAATACAATAGTATTATTCAACATGTAGAATTAAAACAGTAAAACAATAATTTTAATGAGAAAATAATTATTATTATTATTATTTCTTTTTGTTCAACCTACAACTTCCACTAAATAGAGAACGAAATAAAAATGTAATGGCTCTTTTTTTTTTTTTTTTTTTTTGTCTAGTTAAATCTCTTGAAACAAGATTAATCCATAAAACAAACAACTGGAGACAAGATAATGGACCATTTTTATATTCCATTACATTCTCGACATAATCACTATATATTCAAAAGAAAAAATATATAGAAGCATACCACAAATTGAGTTGTGGTAGATGGTTTAATCTTCAGGGGGTGGTCCATTCCTAAAAATAATAACAAAATTTGCACAATATAAATACATAAAATTGAGAAACTAGTTTATTATTACCTTAGATATTAGTTATAGAAATAACACAAAAAAATTTTAACTATTTATTAACTCCAGCATTGCATTCAAATCTTAACAACTAAATAAGGTCAACCCCAATTATGAACCAAATCCCAATTATAATTATTTTTCCCTTTGAAAATCAATTCCGATTTTAATTTAAACTCAAATGGCTATGACATTCACCTATCTATTATACTGTTAATGTCTTAAAATGGAATAGAATAATGAGAGTAGTTAATAATTATTTTTTGTGAAAACTAATGCAAAATAGAAAATACCATTAATTTGTACGGAATGCACTTCGCCATTAACTCGTCCCACGGGTCCAATAACAATCTTCTTGGGGGGGTCTTCATTAAAGGCATCCTGGTCATAATCTGCGATATGTTGGTTCAAGCATGATGAACCACCATGCTTCAAAGGCACCTTTATAAACTGAAACTGCACATAAACACAATAATAAATTGGACATATCAATATTCTTAACTGAAAAGGAAAAAAAAAATAATACTTATGTTATTGTAAAAGTATCATTCTAACTTACATTGTAATTGCTTAGAGTTGTCATCAGTGATCTTGTGGTGCCTGGAATTACAATTAACATCCGATGTCATCCGTATTAAAATTTAATAGAAGAATCACGGAGAAAAAGATATAGCTCACGACATTAAGCAAAATTGTCTTTAATTAATCGACAATTGTGTTACAAACTTAATTTTTTTTGTTGAATAGTTATAAAGTTAATTGCTAATGAAGAAAACATGCTCTCTCTATATCAGTAGTGCACGAAAAGTTGTTGTGAACATATTTGAGAGAAAGAAATCTCAACAAAAAGAATATATATTAAATAACAAAGTTAAAATCTGCGTGTTTATCACTAAAAAAAATAAAATAAATAAAAAAAAAAGGAGTTAAAATCAGAATAGCTACATGATTTAGGTAAATAGTAAAACCATATACATCATTTAAAAAAGAAACAGAGCCCTTTATCATGTCATTAGACTGTTCAAAGAAAATAATTAATAAGATATTGTTCAAAAGAATCCAAGATTGTTTCTTTGGGTCTGAATATTTTTCTGACAAAAGCACAAGAAACAAAACAAAGAAATTTAAACAAAATGACATTGTAGTAAAGCACATGTCCATCACTCTATTTTACCCCAGCCTTATCATTCAAACTAAGGGATCGACAATAAGGTTTAAACATCAAATAGTCCTTCACCAAAAATTCAAAGTAGAGTACTATTTAAAAATAATAATAATAAAATAACAGATAAAGTACGTAACTACGAGTTAGAATAAAGTAATTTGACATCAATTGGAAACAAAATGGATAAACAAGGCAACATAAATGAGACAGTTTTTCTTATTCAAAATGAGAGAATGATGGGAAAAATTGGAAAAAACAATGTTTTTGCAAAAAAATTCCAATTTCCAAAATTAGATTGGTCCTCCAAGCATATAACAAGATTGAGACAAAATGATAGTTAACATGGTAAATCCAGTATTAAAGAAAATGAATATAAATATATGGGTTTAGTAACAAAGGAATGATCAAGATAGAAGAAAGGGATGTTTTGGAGTGGGGTCAGCCTCCATTGGCTGGGATCTCTTTCGCGTTGTGGTTTGTGTTTTGTGTCGTCACTCTCTGCCTTGTTTTGGGCTGGGGCTGGTCCCTCTCGCTTTCTTTTATTAAAATATATATATATATATATATATATATAGAGAGAGAGAGAGAAGAGAAATGCAAGTAATAGAGATTATCAGAGAGAGATTTATACTAAACACAACGAGGGGAATGAACACCTTACTTCCACTTTTGAGTGTGCGAGAGGAAAAATAAAATTCACGCCAGCCAACTATTAGAGAGAAACAGGAGCCCTTGTTACCGGCTGTGGAAGACAGTGGACGAAAAAGTAGCCCGAGGGAAGAAGACGGAAAAATGGTATTTTTTTAATATCAGTGGCCCCATGAGCTCAAAGAGTGATAGGCCCTCACCAGCTGACATGTACACAAGTAGGATATAAAAAAAGTGGGACCCAAACAAAACCGAGCCAGTAAAGTAGCCACCTGGACTGCCAACTCAGGTGTTGTTATGCAGATTTCATGGAAAAGAGGCTGAGTTATTGCTCTTGGAACTATGATTTTTTTTTTTAACAAATTTTATACATTTCAAACTTCAAAAACTGATCAGAGCCAATGAAGTGCACTCTTTCAATAACCAAAAGAATACCAAAAGGAGAGGAAAGTTTTCAATGAAGGAAAAGCCAAACGTGCCCACCCGCCACCCGCCGACCGCCGAAAAGGATCATAAACTCTACCGAACATTCATTAAGCAACAGTTTTTTTGAAACTCCGATGATTAAAAATGGCAACGAGTAGTTTAGCAAGACAAATAAGCAGTGTCATGGCTAATGCTACCAGAAACAGAGCATCAGATGGAGGAAGCTGGTACACCCCTCACATGGCTGCCGCCTCTCGTGCCATC
The DNA here is from genome assembly GCA_008635985.1 of Ficus erecta. NCBI lineage: Eukaryota > Viridiplantae > Streptophyta > Magnoliopsida > Rosales > Moraceae > Ficus > Ficus erecta. Next base: position 7,777 of record BKCH01001432.1, on the reverse strand, counting down.
GCTGAACGACTGCCTTTGGTGGATCTCGTTCTTGAGATCAGAGATGCACGGGTAAAACTATGCTAATCTTATATGCATAAATATATATATATATATATATGTGTGTGTGTGTGTGTGTTTATGTGTGTGTGTGTGTGTGTGTGGGTGTGTGTGTGCGTGTGTGTTTGTATATATATACATACAAACATGCATGGGCATCAAATATGTTTTTCTGACTTTGTTGAGTAAAAGCTTAAAAAAAAAAAAAAAAAAAAAAAGACTTATTGGGTAAAGAGGTTGGGTAAAGAGGGAAAGTAATTTTTTTTTTTTTTTTTTTGGTTTTCGTGCACCACCTGTTTGAGGAAATGCCTTACTTGGCCCGTGGACTTTTTTTGTTCTTTATTTACTTGTTTGTGTTTGGTCCTTGTTATAAATATTGCCTATTTAAAATTTAAAAACTAAGATTGAAATCAAGAAAGGTGCCCCAATTTTCCGTCCATTTATTTAAGAAATAGACAAATTTTGGAACATATTTTTTCTATTACGTGGTCTATTTCTCAAGAGAGAAGAAAGTTCAAGTAAGTTTAATCCTATAAACAAAGATTGTAGTTGAAAATTTGATGCCCGTTTGGTAATAGTATTTGAGTGAGGTTTTTCAAGGACGCGAAAGAGAAAACAAGAAAATAGTGTGTAATTGAGTTTGAAAACAATGAAAGCACCATTTTTGTTTTAAGTATTTTTTTACAGTTTTTTTTAGATTTGTACTTGAACTCTTGGTTTGGAGAAGATGCAAGGTCGCATTTTGTTTTTTGGTTGAGCTAATTGAATTCAAAGGAAATGTTTCTTGCTGATAGAATATGGAAGAATTCATACTACTAACTCAATGAAATAATTTTCTTATTGGCTTTTCCCATGTTTAGATTCCATTATCTTCAGAGTATGAGCAATTGGAGAGGAACAATAAGTCTTCCTTAAGACGAATAATAGTGTTGAACAAGATGGACCTTGCTGATCGCTCACAAACAAAGGTGGGTGTGAAAAGTATGTTTCTCGGATGCTTGTTTTCTGGTCATGGTATCCTAGCATAATGTAATTCAGCTTAATCATTTATTTTCTAAATAACATTGACATTTTATGAACTTTATCATTTGCTTCAAGTCGTATTTATGTATTGTTTACACATTCTTTTTCATTTTTAAGGAGTGGATGAGCTATTTTGAACAAAACAACTGCATTTCTTATGGAGTCAATGCCCATAATAAGGAGAGTATCAAGCAGGTAATGATTATTTGCAAAAGTGAAATTGTTCATTTGTTTATAGCTTTTTTTCCCCTTTTTTCTTTCAAACAAAAATGTGCCTCAAGTAATAGCAAACAATGTAAATTTTATAAATGGAATTCTTCTTTATTTTAAACTTAAATAAAACGAATTACTTTTGTTATTATTGTTGCTGTAGTTGTTGGTGGTATTGTTGTTTACGGCCTCTGGTTTACTTCTTGCAGTTCTTGAACTTCTTACAAGCCCGAGTTAAAGAATTGAGAAAAAACGATCATTCTTATACGACAACAATATTACTGGTTGGGATTCCTAATGTTGGTAAATCAGCTCTCGCCAATTCTTTGCATCAAATAGGGAGGATTAGCGCTGCAGGTAAAGATGATGCTTCATTGGAAATGAACTCAAATTTTTCCAAGATTCTTTTCAATTTTATTTTGGAGGAAGTTTGTTGGATATGATTACTACTGAGTCTCCTTTATTATTATTATTATTATTATTATTATTATTATTATTATTATTTAAGTTTCTTATTCTATTTTGTATTAGTGGGATTCTGAATACTTTCTGAGCTTTTGTAGCCTTGCTTGCTTCACAGAGAAGGGAAAGTTAAAGCACGCTACAGTGAGTCCACACCCCGGTGAGACAAAAGACATAAGCAGTTTGAAGGTATGTAGCCTACTTTTCCAACGGTGTGTGTTGTTATGGTGCATGGTTGATATTCTTGGCCAATAAAGAGCAGATGCATCAAATCCTAAAGGAATTGTTGTTAACTACTGCTATCTCTTCTTAGGCATTAGGACCACACAATTCTACAAACATTGCATCTTTACGTGTGTATCTTTTCTGCTTTCTGTACATTTAGTTTATAATTCAAAAATGCAAAATTGGTTTGAATTTCGCAGATTGGAAGCCATCCCAATATTTACGTATTGGATACTCCAGGTGTTTTGCCTCCTAAGATTTCGGATGTTGAGGTCTTCTCCAAGCTAGCTTTGACAGGTATGAAACTTAAATTTCCAACACTGAGTGCATGCTTAGTAACGTCAATGAAAAAAAGGGAAAGACATTGGAAATGAATGAAATGAAATAAGAATTTCTAGTGTTTAATTACCTGTTAGGTAATGAATTTGGAAAGTATCTGATTCCTATTCTGGTGTTTACTAACTTTAAGAATAGAAATCTAAGTCCTAAAATATCCTTATGCACATAATTATTGGTTAAAATCTATGGTCTATTAAAAGAATTCTGTTCAAAGTCATAGTCTATAAAAAGAATTTTGTTCAAAGTCTATGGTCTATAAAAAGAATTTTGTTGTTTAACTTTGTAGTTTATTCTAATCCAAAGGGAAACAAACCAGGGGTAACTTAGGATTGACATTCTGTTTACTCATTTTCTCAATCATGTGGACTTCACTAAATTTATATTCCTGATTTTATAAGTAAGCATGAGAATAGAAGGGAAAAGAAAACATGATAAGCCTCCTATTCGCCTGACTTATGTGAGGCATAAGCTGAGGTAGGGGCGATTGCGTAATTCAGACTCGAGAGCAGCCAATTTGGTGTGAGGGGTTGTTATACACGATCTCTTGGTTTCGGGAGGGAAAATGAACAAGCTAGTTATGGGAAGGGAAGGGAATAAAAGAGCAAGGAGAGAGTTAGAGAAGGTTAGCTTAGCCAATTTCTTAGTGGTTAGTGAGAGCTATAGCTCAGGGAGAGATTGCAAGTCTCTCGAGCACACTACTATCAATTGTAATCGTTGTTTGGTTTTCCTCAATAAAAACTCCCTTAATGAGAATTTTCCTTTCAAATTTTCTTGAGTCCTATCAAAACACTCCTCCTTTACCCTTTTTCATTTCTCATTGATGATGAGTAGACATACCCTGGGGTATATATGACCACATACGACGATGTAATATCAGAATTATGTTCATGAAATTCCCAAAGCTTTTGGAGTGACATTTTTCCAAATACAGGAGCAATCAACGACTGTTTAGTTGAAGGAGAAAAACTTGCTCAATATTTTCTTGCTATTTTAAACTTGAGCGAGGAGTACAAGAAATGGTCGAAGTTCTCCCAAAATGAAATCGTGAAACCATTGGCAGACCATAGATCTGAACGCTCAAGCGATGTTAAAATCGAGGGGAAACGAAGGCGGCAATACCCCACAGATCATACACAGGTATCAACACAACACTTTCTATGATGTTAAAATCTCAAACTTTATGAGTTTTGCCATTTCATTTCCACATTGACGGCTGTTCGTGCGATCTTGGTCTGCCATTCCATTTTGTAACTCTTTTTATTTATTTATTTATTAATTTTTGCTTTCATGGGTGTGTGCTTGTTGGGTTTAAGCTTATAACAAAAATAGGGAGAACGGTAAATAACAGTTACTATAAATGCAAAAGGGATGAAAGTGAGAATTTTAATATCAACTCCAATTAATGAAGATTTCTATTTTCTTCTTTGGCTAGCTTCAAAGAATTTATCAGCCCCTCTTGTCTGACTTTCAAAACATAGGAAGCGTTGTCGTCGTCTCATAGGTACTAATGCGATGGTTGGTGTCAAGGTTTAAAATTGCGCAATCGGGTATTAAGGCGTTTTCTGTTTGCAAGTTAAGGCATAAGCCTTAATGTGGTTTGAGGCGTAAGCCTCAAAATGAAACCATAAAATAAGTCGAAAAAAGATGAAAAATCATATAGTAGGTAGAAATCATAACATAACATCAAATTTTTTTTCTTGAGATGTCTTATCTTTCAGCCTCTTGTTGAACATTATGCAAACCAATGTGTTCATCTTTATGGTAGCCAAGCGATTTCTTTGGACTGGAAAAAACTTCAGAAAAATTGAGGCTATAGCCTCAATATTGCGCAATTGCGTGCGTTTATGAGTGCGCCTCAATTCATAGAGGCGTACGCAATTTAGAGGGTGATTGAGGCTTAGGCCTCATTACTATTTTTTTCCGCAATTCACTTGAGGCGCACATCATTGTGCGCCTCGGATTGCGCAATTTTAAACAATGGTTGGTGTAATATAATCCAAATTTCACACCAATTAATATTTGAAGGGAGAGCAACTAATTGGTCTGTCCAAAATTCAACTTTGATGACTCTTCACCTAACACTCGAAATAGTTTTGAGGCTTTACACACGACCTTCATGTGCCATGTTCAACTGTTCATCGCTTATACGAGTCTTTCTTCTCTCCCATGACTTGAAAGCAGTAAAAGATTCATAACTTGGATTATTATGTAGAGCGTATTGTGATTAGGTAATATCACGAAGCCTCTATAGTCTCCGTTGATTGGAAATCATGGATATAATGATCAGATAGAAAGAATGAAAAAGGCTATAGTAGTTGTGCTCCGTTTTCCATTAAGAAGAATTTTTGAACAAGGTGGTTAGGTGGACCGTGCATTTCGGGATTTTGCTCGATTATTCAAAGGCATAAAACTTTGAATTAGAAAAAGCAATTTATCGAACGATACAAGTCATGATCTTTTGCAGGCCAAAATAATCTTTTGAGGTGCATCTTTCTTAATCTTTGGTTAACAACATGTTTATGATTGCGGGTCTGATCTTTCTGTTTCTTCGGACTAAGAAACACTTTCATGATTTCTGTCCCAGGATTTCATGGTGAATGATGTTCGTAAAGCTCTCTTCAAGACGATTTCATCTTTTTATGGCAACATGAATGACGAAAAGGATTTGACAATGCTTATGGAGGCTGAGATCGCGGCTTTGAAGGAAGCTTTTCGAATTTCTACGGACTTGAATGAGGAGGATGCACGTTGTAAAGTGGCCGCCAAGTTGCTGAACTTATATCGTACCGGGCGGCTTGGACACTACACTATGGATTCGATCCCATGAAACCTTTAAACAGTTCTTTATTTGATACTCTCTGTATTCTCTATGTTTGCCATTTTTTTAAAAACTGTACAGTTTCACTTCTGTCTAGCAATATATGCGAAGGTTGTATCACCATCAGTCATTTTCTTTTCTTTTATTTTATTCTTGGGTTAATTTCATTAATAGTACTTGTAGAAATTTTATTATTAAAAATAATACTACTTTTTTTTTCCTTCATTACTAGCACTCAAAGCCTTTGATATGTGGGGCCCAGCAGCATTTAATGTATGCCGACACTAGTATTGAAGCTAACAAAGGCACGGTCATTACGAAAATGATCACCCGGTCATTATGAAAATAACCGACACTAGTATTGAAGCTAACAAAGGCACGGTCATCATGAAAATGACCACCCGGTCATTATGTAAATGACCGACACTTGTAAATGATACGACTTACATAAATATATATAAAGTATATAAATTACATGTTTCTCTTCTTTAGCGGTAAAATTCGACATCACATCATCAAACTTTACATTATCGGTGGAAGTCCATGACAACATACGATATATTCTCTTCTACGGAACTTTTCGGCTTCTTTGATTCCTTAACTTCAATTTCCCCATGTTTTCTCTTCAACCTTTCCTCGGCCACCCTTCTCTCGCTCTCTGGTACCGGTTTTTTTAGAACTTTTCTCGGTCGGTGGCCTTTTATATGCCGAAGCCTTTACTCGGAGAGACCAATTTTCGGGAGTAATTTTTTTCTCAGCCAATTTCGTGGGTTTCGACATGGGTAGTTTTAAAAGATTCTCCAACGTTCGCACAGACTTTCAAGCAGTTTATAGAGGGCTTTCGTGGTGGTTTCGGACGGTTTCCGAGCAGTTCCGGTGGGTGGCAACTCTTTCTCTCTCTAGATTTCAGTTTCTCTCTCTAAACACTGTAGATGTTTGTTTGAAAAATTTTTTTGGAGCATGCGAGAAAGAGGGATATTTGGACTGGTGGGAGATGAGGCTAAACCCGTAATTTGGCATACATTAAATGCTGTTGGGCCCCACATATCAAAGGCTTTGAGTTCTAGTAATGAAGGGAAAAAAAAAGTTGTATTATTTTTAATAATAAAATTTCTACAAGTGCTATTAATGAAATTAACCCTAATCGCTAAATAGAATCAAAATATATTTTCTTGGTTGTAATTTTGAGCCTCTGTTACACTCAGGGAGGGCGGGCCAGCTCCCGTAATTTTGGGATCTTAGACAAAAATTCTCAAAAGGGCCTTTTTTTTTTTTTAATGTATTTTTAAATATTAATCTAATATGTAAATCTCCTTCCTCTATTTAAAAGGGGAGAGGCTGTGGTAGAGTCTCTTCCAGAATAACTATCAATAGAGTTTTTTTTTGAACCGTTGAGATTTAATCAAATGGTTGAAATGTTGTTAGTGTATCATACTACTGGTAGTTATTCTGGGAGAGGCTCTACCACAGCCTCTCCCTTAGAAAAAAATAAGGGAGAGGTTGTGGTAGAGTCTCTCCCAGAGTAACTACCGGTAGAGCTCTTTTTTGAACCGTTAGATTTAATCGAACGGTTGACATAATATTGGTGTACCATACTTACCATACACCTTACCTCATATAAACTTTCCCACCCTTATATTCTTCGTCACCGACAACCTTTTTTGCCATCGTCGACAACCCCCCGACGCCGGCGACCACACACCCAGCCCCACCAACCCTAGGCCCGGCCGGCCCCCCACCCCATCCCCTGTAACCCCTCCCCCTCCCCCAGCCCCCCCTCCCACCCCCGCCCCCATCTCTCTTGCTTCCCCTCTCTCTCTCTTATCCTCTATCTATTCCCTTCTCTCTCTCTCTTCTCCTCTCTCCCTGCCCCCAGCCCCCCACCCCACCCCACGCCTGACGAGGACCCCCCACCCCCCTCTCTCTCTTCTTTCGTCGAGGGGAGTCGATCACGCGAGGGTGTTGGGGGGGGGGGGGGTCCGGGGGTGGAGGGGGGGCCGCAGGCCGAAAAGAGAGATGAGAAGGGAAAGAGAGAGAGGAGAGGAGAAGAGAGAGAGAGGGGTGGGGGGGTTCCCGTCGGGGGGGCGCCGGGGTGGGCCGAGGGAGGGGGGACATGGGGGTGGGAGGGGCACCGGGCTGGATGCCGAGGGGGGTCTGGCAGAGGGGGCTGGGGGGGGACGCGGGCGGGGAGAGAGGAGAAGAGAGAGAGGGGAAGAGGGAGAGGGAAAAGAGAGATAGGGTCGGAGGTGGGAGGGGGGCTGTGGGTGTGGTCGCCGGTGTCGGGGGGTTGCCGGCGACGGGGCGTAGGTCACCGGCGACGGAGAAGATAAGGGTGGGAAAGTTTATATTAGGTAAGGTGTATGGTAAGTATGGTACACCAATAATATGTCAACCGTTCGATTAAATCTAACGATTCAAAAAAGAATTTATCGGTAGTTACTCTGAAAGATACTCTACTACATCCTCTCCCAAAATATAAACCCTACATATTTATTTTTTTAACTTAATTATAAGTGCTTCTCCTTTAATATTTCAAAGGTGTGCACATGACTATTCAAATGTAACTCCTTTGATCCAATAGCTCTATTTACCGCCTATCTTTTTATTTCATTGTTTCTTATGTCTCACTCTTACTTTCTCTCTCTGTATCTCCTTCCGCTC